>JAEBDU010011527.1:0-20829 GCA_016802625.1 Heliconius numata
TGTATTTTCATTTTAAAATAACATATTAGATTTTTGTAATTTTTAAAAGTTTCATTTTAAATTTATATAAAAAATAATCGCAATGTTTATCTATATAAGAATATAATTACGAAGCTATCGCGATTTTTAAGTTTCATTTAAAAATATACATAAATAAAAAAATCTGGAAAATTAAATAAAGTTGCCAAACAACCTGTATACGAGTATATCTATTTAGCATACGATTCGCCATAAAGGAGCCTGTTTAGTGATTTGATAGTGAAATAAAAGTGGAATTGTGGGACATTTTTATTATGGAACTTTATGGGAACGTAAAATATATTACATGTTTATATATTAGATATATATATTTATATGTAAACTAATAATATTGAGTAAAAATCGTTTGAGTCGATTTGTAGTAGAGTTTTCGAGATATTGTGAGTTCAGTGGTGGAAGTTAACGCCGCGCGATATAATTACCATAGCGTGGAAATTATATAGTTTCATACCTTTACACTGTATTCTACACATGGCAGGGTTGGCAGCGGGAACCTGGGAACCTAGTGTCAACCTAGCGAACTCATGAAGCATTGCGTGTTAAGTGGCGGAACTCAACTCTGCGTTTTGCCTTGTTACCAGAGCGAAAAAATGAAAATATTAAACATTTCATTTCCTTGAGTTTGAATAGAACCAAAACCCAAACGGAAATTAAAAAACTTTAAATACAATCGTTCTCTCGACTGGATATTAAAGTAATAACCATTGCGTATATAGTCAGGTACTAGCAGAGGCAATCTAGTTTTAATAATAAACTCTCCGTTCTCCACTTACTGCCCTATTTTCGATAGTTTCTTCCCAATTTTCGACAGTTTGTCTTGCTACTATAGCCAGAAACTAAAATAAGTCGAAATAATTGATTATGATAAACATAAATTTATATTATGGAATATAATATAGGTAAGTATGGTACATACATTGAGTCCTGTGTGAGTTTTAGCGGTCAGGAAACAGGTCTCCCGCGGTCATCTCTTTGATCCTTTGACGGATTTGAGGTATGCGGGCAAGGGTTCCCCAGAGGTGGATATTTGGGGTAATTTTTAAAGTTATATAAAGTTTTTTGTGGTTTACCTATATGAGTATTAAATTGCATTAAATTAAGGTTATTTATACTTATATTTATATGAAAATATATTGTACTTTTTACCTTTATTCTGCAAATAGCAGAGAAGGCAGAGAGAGATTGAATTTAGTCAACTTAGTTAAGACACTCTGTTTCCATTAAGAGACGAATTCTGTGGGCAGATATTGCCTATTGGCGGAACTCAACGCCGCGCTTTGATCCGTTACCAGGACGCTACAAAAAAAGCTAAAAACAAGTACCAGCGGAAGCTAGGCAATGAAATTATTTTAATAAGGGTGAATTTTGTCAAAACTAGGTTCCCAGGTTCCGTCTGCGTACCCTTAATAAAAAAATCTCTAAATTCAAATATAATCTTGGCAATGTAATACGCAGAGAGCGGCATTAAACAAAAGTAGTATTATACTGTCGAAGTTTCTACGAAATCTTAAACTGGAATCCCACTTACGCGCTTAATTTAATTGCATATTCAACTTTGCAACTTAAAAGATTAAAACAAAATTCTTTGGCAAGATAGAGATTTATATATAAATGTAATTGTGTAGCAATGTGATAGACTTAATGTCGATTTTTGTTTTATATTACATGAAAAACCGCTTCCAAATGCCTCCAGACTTTAGGAAAATGGAGAGCGGAGTGCTTTAACAATAGGCTCCCTTGTCCACTCTTCCACATGAAGAAAGATTCTTCTTCATGAAGAATGAAACTGAAAAAACCGATATGATATAATTGTAAGCACGACGGTTGTAGGTTCTATTCCCAGTCGAGGTATTGGGTTGTGTATATTCCCTCGCTTCGAAATTGTGTAACAGAGTATGTAGAATATGGAAAATGTACAACATAAGTGTCTTAATGGGAACGGAGTGTCTTTACACTAGATTCCCAGGCTTCCCTGCTTTGTGCAGAGATATGTTAAAAAGTGATTTGAATTAATATCTATTCATAAATAAAGTGTGCCCGTTCTTTATTAACCGCCCACGCAGATATCAGAGTTGTAAATCAACCAATAAATCAATCATTTTTGACATTTTAAACAAAAAAGATTGATTTACTTCAAATTATGTTGAAATGGTTCAATAGAATCGGTCAAGTGCGAGTTGGACTCACGCCCATCTAGGGTTCCGTATGAATTCCGCGATTCTACGTTTAACTCTCAACCAAAAGTACCAATTATAAAAATTGATAAACTTAAGTTTGCGTTCGTATACAAATATAAGTTTGTAATGGTTTTACACTGTGAAATAGGTACCTATAAATTTCTATTTTCAAATTCAATAGGAAGATCCTTATATACACTCCGTTCACTCCTTTCTCTACCAATTTTTTAAGCATTTCATATTGTACGGTGAAACTCATTGCCCGAGTGCGAATCGAACCTACAACCTCGACCTAACAATCAAACGCCAAAAAAAAACACAGATAAAAAAGAAAACATTTTATCTTTTATAACATTTCATTTTAAATCTACCCTCCACATCACTATTAACATAAATCCACGATTTAACATATTAAGAGGCTGAACGGCGGCCAATTTTAAAGGGAACGACGCGAGGTCTCGCTCTGCAGCCAGGATTGCTGAAATATTTTAGTGATACATGCTTGCTCTCTTATGGTTCGAGGGTATATTGCCATTGTGGTATAATTACAGCTGAAGTAAGTTCTTGGCTGGAGAATTCTTGGTAGACTTCTTGAGTATTTATTTTTCTGTTTAGATATATCTCGTAAACATGATTGTGCCATAATATAAATAAGAAAAGAAGGTTCCTTGGTTTTTCTCATAACATAGTAGGCAGAGGAAACCTAATGTAAAGACACTCCGCACTTTTTGTCCAATTTTCCTAAAATTCCGCGTTGAGTGACAAGACTTATCGCCACATTTTGCTTCTCCAGAGCAAAGAAATGACAATAAATAAAAAATCCTTTTTTTTGGAGAAATGGCACAAGCGTGCGTTTGTTTATGCCAGAGATTGTGTGTTCCATTCTCTCTCGAGGAAATGAAATATGTAACATATTATTTTTTCGCTCTGGCACTCAACACGCAATGCGTCCAGAATTCGGCAGAAAGTAGCGAGCAGAGTGTTTTAACACTAGGCTCACTCTGCCTACAATGCTGCTTTATTCTATTAATTGATTAATTAATTTTTAATATTTTTCGTATTAATTTTTGCTATATTTCAACAGGAACCGTCTAGAAAGCAATGCAGAACACTGGTCGGCGTTACTCTTGTCGTTACGAGAGCTCACCGAGTGGGTGATCAGGAAGGAAACCGAACTGAACGCACTTGCCCCACCCCGCGGTGACCTGAATGCGCTTATTAAACAACAGGTGAGTTTTAAATATTGCTTTTAGTCTTACGTTGTTTGCAGTAGGTTCCCTTTAGAGGGGTATATAGAGGGAACCTAGAGAGTTATTACATCCCGTTCCACACATGTCGTCTAATATTCGAAACATGCCGTGCTTAGTGGTGAACCTCAAGGAAACGAAACGAAAAACTCATATTTCATCTGCACCATTACTGCATAGTAAATAAGTATTCTCAGGCCTTCGTGGCGCACGGGTACAAGAGTGTGACTGTAACGCGATGGTTGTGGGTTCGATTCCCACTCAAGGGAATGAATTATTATTTCTTAATATTTTCATTTCTTCATTCTGGCACCAAGGCAAAAGCCCGGCGTTGAGTTCCGCCACTCCACAATACTCAATGTCTATAAAAATTTGGCGGAAAGTGGGGAACGAATTGTTTTAACACTAGGTTCCCTCTGCCTACCTTGCTGTGTGCGGGATACAACGTGAAGCTGATTTAATCTTATTTTTTAAATAAGTATTCTATGCAATTCAAATAATTGCATTAATCAAATAAACTAAGTATCCCACTACAAATAAATTACTGCTTTCCTTTGAAGTTATTGGAAGGAATGTAATGAAAATAGTTGTTAGCAAAGACAACTAGGATTGTCGATAGTAAAGTGGAGGAGATTTGTTCTCTTTAAGTTGCCTTTATAGGTTTTTCTTTTGAACAGCGTGCTATAATTAGTTACAAGTGGCTGGTTTATTTCATTTATTTTGTTGCTTGTTGTAGGTTCGATTTTCTCTGGGTACAAGTACGTTATATTTATTTTTAAAATGACCCACTTTCTAAGCCTTAATATTACATTGCTTGGAATACGGTGTGGGGTTCCTTAATTTAATATTTGTTCTTTAAAATGGACGGAGAGTATAAAATTTGATGCACAAACGGAGAAATAATAGAGATGGGGGAAAAATAAAAGAATATGATTGGTAGCAAGCAATTCATTAAAATTGGTAAAAAAACGAAAAACCCGATCAAAGTAATCGTTTTAGTGAAATTTTTAAAGATAATTTCTGGCTCAATTGGTTGGTGTAGCACATTATTTAAAACATTACATGTTTATTGAATATCTTTACAAATACTTACAAAAGCTAATTTTGTGGGTTCGATTCCTTCTTATATTCATTTCCTTACCCTGGTAACAAAACGCGACGTTCTGCCACTCAGTCGTGAAAATTGGGCGGAAATCAGGGGACGGAGTGTCTCAACACTAGGTTTAATAAACTTATGAAAAATGCCTTAACCATACAAAACAGTATTAATTCTCAATATTGTAAAATTTCCCATAGATATTCCAAATAGAATTATCGTCGTATAGTAAACAATTAAAGCGAGCCACAACAATGCGTTAAATCAGCCGACGAAATTCGTTTACGGCCATTTTGGTTTGAGCTGACCGCAAAATGGCGGACGCGCGTCGAAACTACTGTAACGTTTTAAGATTTATATTAATTACATTATACATATTATTTATATACATGATTGATATTTGTTGAGAAGCGGTCTCCTGGCGGTGTCAGTTTCTGTCTGTAAACGCTAAGGCTGCAGGTTCGATTGCCACTCGGGGGAATTAATTATTTTCTTTTGTTTGTTCTGGTAACCAGACAAAGCGCTGCATTTCGTTCCGACGGAAAATGTAGTGTTTTAAGACTAGAGAGAAGCTAAAAAAATATTGATATATTGTGTGTATTTGTTGAAACGTTGTTTATTTCATTAACCAAATTATATAATAAAAGGCGTCATCATTTGGTTTCTGAGTATCTCGCAAAAATAACGTCAAACTACTGTAGAAAAAAAAATTGTACATAATCATTATGTGACGAGGTCTTAACACTAGGTTCCCATATTCCCTCAACTTACCCCGTTAAATGCGGGATATAGCTTAAAACTTTATGTGAATTGAGTTGTCCTGTGTGTGTGTTCTTGCAACACTAAATACACTGTAGAATTCGTATCTAATACCATCCTACAAAACTACTTGCCATCTTGTTTATTTTGGTATGTAGACTTCTCTCTCGCATCGTAGAGACGGGATGATCGATTAAATGTATACATTCTGTTATTTTGGGGATGTCAGCTTAACTGTTCTCTCCTTTGTTAAGGTTAAGCTCTAGCTCTAATCTAGTGGTAAGACACTGCGTGGGAATCGAACCTACAATCGTCGAGCTAACAATCAGACGCTATCCCACTACACCCGACGTCCTCTTAAATTATATAGAATAGTTCTATATGGGATAGGATTTTTTTCTAACTACCTTCAATATTTTTAATAAATTTCATACAAAATCAGCTACTGTTTAATACAAACCTATTGTCGTTATTCATAATTTCCCCACTTACAACGATTTATAGCAAACGACGTACGACCAGCTGAAAGTTACTAGCATCATTATCATAAATAATAGAATAATGAGGCCGTTATGGCGCAACGGCACAAGGGTGGGTGTGACTGTAACGGCAGTTGTGGGTTCAATCCCCACTCGAGGATGTGAAATATTTATTTACGTTTATATTTCCATTTTTTCGCATTTTAATAACAATAAAAACAATATTTTCATTAAAAAAATTGCTATTATTATAATATAAAATAATTTTTACTATTTTCAGGACGATCACCGTGCGTTTAGAAGGCAGTTAGAAGACAAGCGACCGGTCGTCGAGAGTAATTTGCTAAGCGGTCGCCAGTACGTGGCAAATGAACCCCCACTCTCCGATACTAGCGATACTGAACGTGAGTTACTATTTTTTTTTGTAAAAAATACTTTTTTCAACAGAAATATGTTTTATTAATAATTTAGTATTGTAATTATGTTTTGATTTTAAGTGTCGAAATAATTATAAATTTGCGAAAAGGTAGGGTGCACATGATGGAAAAATAATAAGATTTTTTTACTCTACATTATTATTTTATAAGTCATATTATAATTATAATTTTGGTCTTACTAGTAGTTGCTCAGACTATTGCAAGAAAGTCTTAAAAAACAAGTTTTATAACAAAAGTAGCGGGCCGAGCCCTTCTTGGATTTTTTTTATAAATCACAAGCGGCCCCCTACAGAAATGTGCCCGCTTGAACTATACGAATATTTTTAAGTGTATTTAGGGTGATCTCGTAAATTATTTTAGTATTATTATTAGTGGGAAACTATCCTAACACTTGGATCCCTCTGTCTATCTTATAGACTCTGTATATGCGGAAAAAAGCGAAGCGAAGCTACAACATATCTGATATCTCACTTACTTCAGATAACTTCTATATCTTCTATATCTTCCTAATAACTAAGTATTAGCGAAGTAGTTTGAAAACTAAAACAAACGACGATATAGGGTGCTTACTGTACGTAATGGAACGTTTAGATACCACTATTATTCAATTCAGAACATCTGGGACCAAACAATAATACCATTGATTGTTTCTTTCAGGATATAAGTTTAGAATTTCTTTTATAAAAAAATCAACGTAGTGTCTTAGCACTACGCTCCCTTTACATTTCCTAAAAAAACTACTATTTACGGGATATAGCGTAAAATAATTGAGTTCTTATACAAAAACTATACAACTGAAAAAATATGAATATTATAAGTACAAAAGATAAAAATGAATGGACCATACAAAATCCTATCCTATATATTTCGCTGGCGTTTAATTATCACTTATTGTTATTGATTCATATGTAATTACCAAACGCTAGCTTTAATTGTTCCTTTTGTTGTTCTACCCCTCGACCTAAGGGGTAGGGGTATCATAAGAGGGGGTTGCCGGAACCTTTGTAGAGTTTGTTATATCAAAAGTTTTGTATAGTGTACTGGATTTTTTGGGTAGTGTGTTTTTAGTGGTGGAAGATAAGAAATGAATTTGGATATATTGCTGTCGGTAACTGCAGCTTGTATCGACGTTGCTGTACGGCAGTGAGACGTAGCAGAAGTATGAAAGAAAAGTGGATGCTGTGGAGAACCTATCTCTTTGAATCTATGAAAATATACACAGAATAGCAAGTACTAATTAGGATGTGTGAAACGACAATGAGAGTCTGTAATGATTGGCGTCTCGTTTTATATATGGCTACCCTATTAGGGATTAAGCGGTAAAACAAAAGAAAAAGAGAATTTGTCCTTAACTTTTCTTTCGTTACTTGATGGTATCAATAATATATGTATTATCAAGTACATTAGTTTATATCATTAGTATCTCTCTGTCTACCCCTGTAAACAAGAGATTTACATATAGTAATCATAATACTAAAATTATAAATGTGAATGTATGTCTGTTATGCTTTCACGCCAAAATTACTCGACCGATTATCATGAAACTTTGTGCACATATTCTTAGAGGTATTAAAAAGAACATAGGATACTTTTTTCAATAACTTTTTTAAAAAAATAAGATTAAGCAGGCGAAGCCGCGTTTGGGTCTCTATTATTATACATTAACAATTACCGTATAACATTATTATTAAATTTTAGTATAATATAGTATATTAGGACGGTATACGTGTTGCGTAGTATTAATTACCTATGCACATATTCGAGCCGCCGATGATAATTCTGCTTAACGAACTGGAACACGCTGTGTATATTGATATTGGGGGATGTAAGTTTCAACTAATATTAATTAACTTATGAAATATGTATGTGTTTTTAGAAACATTTTTTTTTATGGTCAGATGTTAAATATAATGATTTTAGTTATGGCAGTTTAGATGGAATGGTGCAATTTAAATCTTCACACTGTATTCCTTACATATCTGGGTACGTAGAGGGAACCTAGATATCTAGTGGCTCCGTGCCGAATAAGAGACTTCCGTTTCACTTTCCGCCGAATTCTGCAGGCATTGCTTATTGAATGGCGTAACTCAGCGCCACGTCTTGCCTCGTTACCAGTAAAGACGGTAAAGAAAATATGAAATATTTCATTTCCTCGAGTGGGAAACGAACCCACAACCTGATCCAAATATGAAAACTAAGCCCAACCTAGATCACAACCCGTACCTAGTAATCTATAAAGCTGGAACCGGTAAAAAGAACACAAATGAAGCAAGCAACGAAGTTACCTCAAAAACGATGGGAACCTTTGAATGCGCGAGTACTCTTTAATTAAAGCAGGTTGCATTGAAAATCCTTTGGTGGGCTCGGCCGCTTCAGAATCTTAATTACTGTGTATAAAAATCTGTTCAATTTCACCGAAATAAATTCATTTATTTTATAATTTCATTTTGTAGGTAGTTTTGATGTTTAGATAGTAGGGTTCTTTCGTTTTTCAGCTTCACGTTATATACCTCATATAGCAGAGTAGACATAGGGAACCTAGTGCTAAGGCAGTCCGTCCCCCACTTTCCAACGACTTTTTGTCCAAATTTTAAATAATATATAGAAATACAAGTACTAAAATCAACTTTCGTGTAGTTACATATCAATTCGATTATTTAACTTAGTATAAGGATATCCTTTTAGAAATTAATTTGCCTTTTTAGATTTCCCCGGAGAGGTTCATTTGTTTGGTGAAACCCACATGTGGTAACCGAAACTATTATAATTGCTGGAAACTTTTATATGAACTATTTCTGGGTAAAGTCAAATATAATATGTTTAAAAGGAGAGAAATAGAAATATTTTGTAATAAAATATTACTTTTGATTGAGTTTTTTCAAAAAGTTTTTTTGAGAATGTGTTGATTTTAATTCTGAGGGTGAAAAGAATACACTATTAATTTACTTTTGTTAGCTTCTCGCTATATTCGGCTTATAGCAGGGTGGACGTAGGGAACGTAGTGTTAATACACTCCGTGGTTTCCCATTTCCCGTTCAATTCCCGACACGTTTTGTATTTGAATATAAAACCTCCTTTTAGATTTTTTTATACTTAGGAAAGAAAGAAATATATATAATTTTTTTATTTCATATTTCTACCTCTATCGAGATGGAAAAATGATGAATATACGAAAAATTAAATTCCGAATATGCAAATCTCAAAGTAAATGGGTCTTTTGCGTTACGCCGCTACCGAACGTGTGAGGCGTAGATTTTATTGAAATACTGTTTCATACGCGATTTCATATTAAAATTTGTAACGAATAAAGGATTTTTCCGTTCCGTTATATTTTAAGTTTAATGGTTTTGTATGAACAATTGATTTTTAAGCACCAATTCCTTTATGAAGCCAATTTGTGGCGCAGTGGTACGAGCGAGTTTAAGTGCGACAGGTTGTGGGTTCGATTTTAATCTGAGGAAATGAAATATTTTATATTTTCTTTTCTTTGCTTTAACAACGATGCAAAGCGGGGCGTTGGGTTACGCCGCTCAACAATGCCTCCAGCTTCCAAAGGAAAATATTAATCGAGATTGTAACTGTAAAAGTTAAAAAAACGGTATCGAATCTACACCTATAATCTGACATGAAATTAATATGATATATTACTTACAGCGAGCCGCGACAGTGAAGGTGACTCCAGAGGGTACAGATCAGCGGAAGAACAAGCAAGAGAACTAGCGAGATCCATAAGAAGAGAAGTCGCGAAATTGGCTGACAAGTGGAACACCCTGGTTGACAGGAGCGACGCGTGGGGCAGGTGCTTGGATGATGCTGTACAGGTAGGAGAATTTTATATTTTTCTATTACCGTATGATCGTCATGGCGTAGCGGCACTGTCTCATTATAAACGCGATGGTTTTGTGTTCGATTATCATTTAGGGAACCTACATCTAGCATACAGCCTCGAAAGATTGAGCGGAAATTGGGAATGGAATGTCTTAACACTGTTTGCTCACTAAAATGCGTCAAGCTGTTTACTTAGGCAGAAATAAGTAGTGTTCAGACACAACGTTCTCCACTATCCACCTTATTTTGTAACATTGCCCTCTAGATTCTGTAATTTATACAGTGATCTACAATCAGGTAGAAATTAAAAGATAAGCGCCCTCTGTCCAGTACATCTCAAACTAAGAAAGCACAAATCGATCTACTATATTGTTTATTCGATAGATGGCGTTGTTGTTATTAATAATATTTTGTATTTAGTGTTTACTTTTTTAATCTACCATTTTGTACCTATTCACTTCCTAACACTTTGAAGTTTTATTTTATATCTAAGAAAATGTCTAATAATTTTCGAAACAGCAGGACTTGAACTTGCCTGTGAAAGCATACAAACTAGACTTTGAACTCAATCAAAAACGGCGTTGACTTCCGCCACTTACAAGTAAAAAATAACTATATCGATAAATTATTATTACATACTTTGTGCTTGTTAAAAATACAGAAAAATAATAGACTTTCATCGTCTTTTATAAATATAAACATAATAAACCTATCCCTTGAGAGGCCCTCACATTCAATAATGAACTAGAACAGTTTACGACTTCTGCGGAAACTATAAAATATTTTATGTTCATTGGGAAATGATGAACAATCAAACACACGATCCTCCGTAAACAATATACCAGCTGACTTGAGAAAACTAAAATATGTATAGAGATTACGACGTGAAAGACAGAAATATATGTATGTTTTTTTAAGTTTCACGCTGTAACCCGCTTATAGTAGGGTAGGCATAGGCAACCTAGTGTCGAGACACTTCATTCCCCACTTTTCGCCCAATTATGGAAGCCTAGTTATTTGGCAGAACGCTACGCTTTTGCTTCGACACCAGGGCGAAGAAATTAAAATATGAAATATTTAATTTCTTCTAGTGGGAATTGAACCCATAACCTGTAGCGGTTACAGTCAGACGCTTGTGCCAGTAGAATTCAGCGGAAAGTGGGAAACGAAAGCGATTAATGGGGACGGAGTGTCTTAACTCTAGGTTCTTCCACAATTAGTCGCTTGCGACACACCAGCCTTATAATGTTTTTGTACTAAATTAAGGCCCGGTCTTCGAGAACGGTTTGCAAATACAAAAGTCTCAAGTCTAAGATCGATCATGAGATGCTATTTTCATACATAACCTACATATCTACAAATGAAAACGGCATCTTAGATCGATCTCAGACTTGAGAGCGACTTATAAATACGAACCTCAAGCTCGTAACCTCCAAATGAAACAGCAGTAGGTATCAGTCAGGCATTCCACAGTAAACTAAAACGGTCGAAAACCAATATGTTTGTATAAACAAGTAATAAATGTTTTTATGGTGTAACATATGGGATTCGATCAATCACGCTCGAGTCAGTGATAGAATACCTCAATTTTTGAGGAACATGTAAAAACTGTGGAGGCTTACATTTTATATACTGCAAATATTTATATAAGCTTGGGGTTTGTTTTATTATTACTTCACGCTGTATCCCGCACATAGCAGGAAAGGCAGAGGGAACCTGGGAACCTAGTGTTAAGACAGTTGCTCTCTGCTGAATTGATGAGCCATTAGTCAACTCTATTTGCCTATTATTTATGTCTTTCTCTGAATGGGAATCGAACCCATAGCCGTCGCGATTGATACTGGCCTCTTCTTTATATTATTCAAAATAAAGTAATATTTTTACTTAGTATATTGAAAGCTATACTACTCTTAGTGTATACAGGATGTCCGGTTTCTTCAATAAGTTACGATACAAAAAGGAATCTGTTCTATAGAGTGATTCAAATAGTCCCCTCGTCATAGATTATATATTTTTTTATAGATGTATGATATATTTTGACATTCTTGTTAGAAGTCTAAAACCATTTTTTTACTTTGTGTAAGAAAAGGAAAAAATATAATATATTATAAATAAAATTAATTTTGACATAATTCTTTTGAAGCAAATAAAACAAGTAATGAGAGTTTCATATTGGAATTAGATTACTTACTTGTTTAGGTACTAATAGTAGCATCTAGTGTTAAGACTCTCTAGAATTTTTGAGAAATTGCGTGTTTAGTTGCGGGCCTTAACGCCGCTTTTATTAAAACGATAAAATAAAAATTATTCATATCGCCGAGTGGGAATCAAACCTACAATCGTTGCGTTTACTACTTTACCCTACGACGACTTCTATTATCAATTTAATGTTGTATTATACAAAATAACATGTTATTAGTAAATTTCAACATGTCAAGTCATAGATATTTCAGCTTAGTGCTTCCATTGTAGGTAATTCGACCGGAACAAGGTTTTGCATAGCCATTGTCTGGCAACTCGATTCTGTAGGTATTCCTCGTATGCAAGTGTGGGCGGATAAGCGTTCCACACATTAACGCAGTCTGGTCTGTTTTACAGACTTAATCGTCGATAGATTCTGTACGAAAATAAATGCGAAGGTTGTAAGTTTGATTTTCATTCGGGGGAATTAAATATTTTATATTTCTGAAAAATTGGAGAATTCAGCGGACAGTGGGGAATGAAAATGTCTTAATGAGAACGGACTGTCTTAATACTAAATTCAGATTAAAAGACTATCAGCGTAAGCTGCAAAACGTGCAAAAACGTAACAATAAATAAATATTCTAAGTAAAATAAAATAGTTGAATATTAAAATAACTCTTCAATTACATTATCTGTTAATGAAATTTAGTCATTAAGATCTCCTTTTTTTTCTGCACCAAATGCGACAAAAAAAATTCTAGTTTGATAATATAAAATGTAAAATTGAACCTCCAACTATCACAAACAGAAAAACTATTCCACACAATCATCAACACTACTAAACCATAACATCAAAAAATCAACTAAAAACCTCTGAGAGACAAAAAAGAATATACATAAAAATAACCAATATCCATCCCACATCTATATAACGGTTAATTAATCTATATGTACCAGGAACACATAATAGTCGATTAATATCCACAGTGCAGTCCAGATCACGCCCGCGCTGACCTGAATATCTGTTCATATGAAGCTTAATAATATGCCTTCGATAGAATAGAATGCTTGGAACTGATATGGGATTGGTATTAGCGTTGGTGATCTGAGGCCAGTCGTGGCGCAAGGGCTGGGCTGGTTGTGAGTTTGATTCCCACACGAGAAAAACGACTAATTTAATATTTAGATATTTTCTGGTGTTGAGTGCCTCCAGAATCCGGCGGGAATGGAGAGTCTTAATACTAGGCTCCCTTTGCCTACCCCTTATAACCTTTACAAGAACAAACAAAAATAAGAGAGTAGAGACGAAATCTCTTAGCCTATTCTGCGTAAATAATTGTAATTTAAAAATTAAATAATTGTGTTGTATAAATAATAAGAACATTTGCTTTTTTCGGGAGTTTTTTGATTGTATCAATTTAATGCAAAAACTTTTAGTAAATACCTTAAAAATTAACCACCACCCCAAAACACTGTTTTAAAAAGATCCAAAAAAATATATTTAACCAAGAATTTCTTTACCAAAACTTAGAAAAACAATTAAAATTGTTCCAAAACTATGCGGTTACAGAGTGAAGTGCGTGGGTCCCTTCCATTAATTCTCTTCCATAGTAAATCGCGGGCACGTTTAGATTAATAGCATCGCCCATTGTCTGACTGCGCCCTAATCTCAGCTTTGGATATAGCTTTCTTTGGTATGTTTATATATTGAATGTTAAATATAAATAAAATGGTATGGTACAGTGGTTAAATGTTTTTGGTATGCCAGTTCGATTTTCATATCATGATTTTTTAAAATTTAAAACGCCATTAATATTTACAATTAACTATTTTTGGCTCTATTAACAAACTACGGAATATGAACCCACAACCATCACAGACGGCGAGACACCCCCAAACTGTTTCTTAAACATAAAAGTATAAGCCTCCTTTGACATACTCATTTCAATATACATAATTTCAAAAAACATTCCGAGATCTTTTCTCTTTGGCCAAGGGAACGACGTAAAATGAAAGTTTCGAGTGCACTCAGGAAACGTAATTAAAAGTACGTAGGTTAAAAAGTATGAAAAATCTATATAAATATTTTATTTTAAGGTCGTGGTGGTACAGTACTACAGTTTTACTCTGTCTGTAAGATAGTTGTGGGTTCGATTCAACTCGGGGGAATGATTATGTTTTAATGTTTAATCAATTCCCCGTTCTGGTGGAGAAAGCGTTACGTTAGCTTCGCCACTTAGTAGCCAATATCTGAAAAACTGGCTAAAATGTCGAATGGAATGTCTTAACATTAGGTTCTTTAGGTGCTTATCCGAAAAAAGGAGCTACTATTATTATATAGGGTAAACCCCGGATAGTTGCCTCGGACGGATACATGCCTCAGTTTCAAATGCTCTATGTTAGACGTGTTGACAGTGTTTCTTTTTGATCATAATAAGAAGCGTCCCCCGCGTAGGACTCGGTGCCGCATCAGCTGTCGAAGTAGGTGCGCGAGTTTTGTCCGCGTGAGTAAAAATCTTCCGCGACGATACTTTGACGAGCGTCAGAATTATATTGGCAAGTAATCTCCGTTAAATATAATTATAACTAATTGCGGTTTCAGTAAAATAATTATTTATTTGATTGCATTAGAGTTTAAATTGCACTGGAATAAACGTTTTGTTGTTAAATATGTTTTATTTATTTTGTAAATAAAAAGGGCAAGTATCCGTATGAAGTAGGAAGGCCTTACTGTCTTTGGCGGATTGTTGCCCTGGGGCAACTATCCGTAACTACACATTTTAACGAGCAAACAGGTTTTTTCTTAGTTATTTTTTACATTTGGTTTTACCTTTTTTCTTGGTGATATTTTTATTGGGCTTTACTATAGTTTATCTTAAATAAAATAAATTCTCAACAGCAAAATGCCTCGCAAATATAAACGAAAGCCAGGCGTGGTGCCGCGCCATATCAGCTGGACAGAAGATAGCTTAGCACTTGCGTTCGAAGATCTAAATAAAAAACAAAAAAGTATCAACGAAATATCCCGGATTTATGGCATATCCTCTCGAACCTTAAGAAATTCAAAATAGCAATATAAATTAGCAAATTCAAAAAAATGAAATACCAACAAAGAAGTTAAAGTTGATAATTATTGTGTAGAATGTTTTGAAAATTATAATTTAACTAAATCAAAATCAGATTGGATACAATGTGAGATGTGTCGAATGTGGTTGCATGAAACTTGTACAACATTCAAAAACCATTGCATGAGATGTGGCAAATTGAAAACCTTGGCTTCTGGTAATAATCAATACTAATGCCAAAGTTATTCCCATAATTATTTTTAATATTTTTTAAGATAAATATTAATATTTAATTATTTTTTTAAATTAAAAAATGACATGTTCAAATTTAAAATTTTAAAACCTTAGTACTTTTAAGTGTTGTTTAGGTAATAATTATAAAGGATCTCAGTAAGTAATTAGAACTGAATACTTATTTAATAGACGCTATGCCAAAGTTAATTCTTATTTTTATTGTTGTTCTACCTTTAAAATAAATAGTAATATTTAATTATTATTTTGGATCCTTAATTACCATTTTGGAGTCTATTTTCTTGTAATTTTATAATTATATTGACTTTGATTAATAAAAGATTGTGTTCAATAACAAAAAGTGATTACTTAAATTAATATAAGTTCGTTTCTATTTGAAAAAAAAATAGACAGGCAAGTATCCCTCGAACCATTTTTAACGTTAGGCTAGTATCCGCCATAGTAGGCAACTATCCCCTTTTTTAGAGGCCACATAAAACAGGCTGTACTCAAAATTAATAATATTTATATTTGAAAAAAATGGCTAAGTTAGAAGATTAATATACTATGTTTAAGAACACACATTGAATAGGTAATGTTGTGGTATACATTTCTAACAAAAGAGCTTTTTCAAAAAGTGTGGCATCTATCCGGGTTTTACCCTAATAGGCGAAAGGCTACGGCCATAAATATCCATGAAGTGCTAAGCAGTTTCTTCTTATACTTACTACGAGCTGTTCTGATGATGCAGCCTGAAGGAACAGTTTTCTGTAAAGGGTTCTTTCTAACCTAACGCCGTACCAAGGACATAAACCTTTACAAAAGAAATTCCACAGTAATAAAAGTAAATACTCAACTTACTTGAGATATCGCATTCTTTTCTTTTCTTTTGATTCTTTTCTTTCTTTTCTTTGAATCCCAACACTGGACAAATGACTGTCACAATTACAAATATAAGATATATAATTGTGGCGAGGCAACTCCGCAGGATAACAATATCTCTCGTTATCGTTATCGATGTCGTTACAAGACCACTCGCTATGAGTGCACTATAGTGATGGGGTGTATAGGAATGCAATATAGCGGAAATTCTCTATAATAATAGCAAAAAATATTTAGACAAGTTTAGTTTTGCAAAACCTATGAAGATTTTAATTTAGTTATAATAATTTTTTTTAAATTCATGCTGTAGCTTTAATGTAGGCAAAGGGAACCTGAGAACCTATTAAGATGCTCCGTTCCCATTAATATACTTCGGTTTCCCAATTGTCGCCGAATTCTTTGTGTATTGATTGGCCACAGTCAACGTCCTTTGCCTCGTCACCAGAGTAACGAAATGAAAATATAAATATTTTATTTCTTCGAGTGGGAATCGAACCCACAACCTGTTACGTTTACAACCGCACACTTGTGCCCCTGCGTTATGACTAACCTGTTTAGAATGTTAGAAATATTTACCTAATATGTATCATTTTCTCTTGCTTAACCTGATAGGAACCTATGACATAGTGGTCAGAATACCTCGTCCGTTTCCAAGAGGCACGGGTTCAATTCCGGCTTAAATGAAACGATACGTTTGTTATTTTTACCTGTAAATGTCGCTTCTGGTTAAAAAAACAGTTATTATTTTTTTGACTTTCTTTTCACCTACTAGCATAAGTAAAATGGTGAACTTATTATGAGTTAAAAAATCTATAAATAATATTAAAAAATCCATTCAACTATCTAAGTGGGTCGTTTTAAAAGTTTAAACAAGTTTTAAAGTTAGCCAGTTCCCTATTTGATAATATAGTCGGTTTATAACTAACATTAACTAAATGAAGCGTGTGTTAAGGGTTCGATTCCAACTCGAGGGAAAGAATTATAATAGAAAAGAAGACGAAAGAAAAATAGACAGTCACATTTTATCATTTTAGAAGAATATAATAAAACGACAATTCAAATAAAAACAAACAAACATACATTTTTTTTATATTATTATAGATATCGATATTACATAAACGTCACTATATAAAGGTTTCAGCGGATGCCAGCTCGTTAATATTACCAACAATCCATTTTGAATCTTTCTCACAAAATTCATTTTTTATCTTCTAAAGTAGTATAAAAGAATTATTTTATAAGATTATCATTATAAAGGGCCTGGTGGTAGAAGCGATAATAAACGAGATAGTTGTAGGTTCGATTCCATTCGAGCAATGTTTTTGTTTCGAAGTTTTGATATTTTTTTAGTCTTAAGTGCGTGACATGTAAAATATAAATAGGCCCTCTGACTACCACTTTCCGCTTACCCTGCTATATGCGGGATACAGCGTGAAGCTTATTTAAGCTATAATTTATTTATTAAATTTTCTCTCTTTCTCTCTCTGTCACGGCGATCGTGCTTCACACATCTATCACTTCCCGCAGTTTTTATTCACGCTACACACGCTGTGCGGACAGGTCGTGTTCGCGCATAAATTAACAAGTGACGGGTTGCGATATTGATATAGTATGTACATTGTACGAAGTAATATATCATACGCATATAATATGTAAGTTTATATGAATAGCGGCGGCGTTGAGTTACGCCACACGTGCAATGCCTTTAAAATTCGGTGGAATGTGGGGAAAGGAAGTGTCTTAATGGGAACGGTGTGTCTTGGTCACTAGGTCTCCAGATTCCTTCTACCTGCTTTGCGATGTGCGTGATACGGCGTTAAGCTCAAAAAACATATAGCCATCGATGCGGCAATAAATATAAATTAGTTCTTTCTATACTTTTGCCGATTTTCAGAAATGTTTTGGTACTGTATATAACAACTCTGGTTTCGTTTCTTTAACAAACTCCATTAAAAAAAAATACAACGACCCAAAAGTGCGCACTCTTATACCTATACCACCAGACTGGCATCATCACATTTTAAATAATGCCATATTCTTCTCCTTCTTCTTCCTGGCATTAATCCCGGATATTGCTAGGGTTTGCCTTCCTACTCAACCTACTCCACTTTGCACGATCTTTTGCGTCCAAATAATGCCATATTATTTCCTAAAATTTCATTTAAATTATAGACTAAATTTAATTTTTATATGCTTCGTCTAGATTTTAAATGCTTGCTTGTTTTATTTAATACTGTGGACACGACTCATGAGCGTCGCGGGTCTTTTGCGGGATTACTTTGTAAATCTCTTTTTGGTTAACGTAATGTTGTTTCAGCCACAGCTTATGTTCATTTAAAAATCTAAATTTTTCGTGTAAAAGTTTTCATTTTGGTTTCTGTTTTGATAATTTTTAAATTTATATATGATATTTTTTAAGAATAAAGAATGAGAACTTGTTTATCAAATTGAACTTACCAGTACTTCCCTCTGCCTAGCCTGTATCACATAGCAAGCTAGAAAGCGAAAATCTGGAAACTTAGTGTGAAGACACTCAGATCTCCATTAAGACACTTCCGTCCCCCCACTTTCCACCGAATTCTTGAGGCAATGTGTGTTGAGCGGCGAAACTAAATTTCACAATTTGCCTCGTTACCAGAGCGAAGAAATGAAAACATTCAATATTTAACTCCCCCGAATGAGAATCGAACCCACGAAAACACGCCAAAATGCCATAACGACCTCATAGTATAAATAAAATACAATAAAAACAACATTTTATCATCCAAATCAATTGGAACAAAACAAAACTAGTTCAAGCTGGATCGTTCAATTGACAGATATAATATATGTAGGTATAAAGACGGCGCCGGCGCATTCATTCTGCATGACTTTGCAACATGAAAGTGGAAACACTAAGTTTAGTACTAGGCTAGGTCTAAGTAGATCTAGATCTTATTTGATAAGGATTATTCTATTAGTGTTTGTATATTTGTTTCTAAATATACAATAGTAAGTCAGGTTCCTGCAATTTTCAAAGCAAGGTAGGCAGAGGGAACCTAGTGTTACCGACGCTACTCTTTGGTTTTTTTTTTTACTTTGTCCAGAGCGAAGAAATAAGAGGTTGGTCTTTCCTCCGAGTGATTGAACCCATAGCTATCGCCTTTACAGTGAGTGAAGACTCTACTTATTACTTTTGTAAGCTCGTTCATATCTCATATGACAATTTTTTTATTGTTTCAGGTAAGAAAACTTTTATGAGAACCCGCTGAGATCTAAGTAGTTACTGGTAAGTATATGTGAACATATATTTTTATCAAATTCTCCGTTGTTAAAGCTGCGTGCTACTCTTAATAGAATATACCCTATATTTAAGAACATTTTGTATTTTTCTGAGGAAGAGGAAGGTTCTGTTCTGAAACTGTTCTATCTCCTTTATTTATATATAACTATACTAAATTTAAAAAATAAAAAATTACAGTAGGCTATTGTTAAAACTCTGTTCCCCAGTCAGCCACTTTTCCTAGCTACCAGAGCGAATAGATCAAAAACTAATAAATGCTTTATACTCCTAAGTGAGAACCGAACTCACAACCACTGCGCCACGATGCCCTCAAGATATGAATAATTGATGATCATTACAATGTAGGTAACCTAGATAGTTAATCCCGTACAATCGAATAACCAATATCAATATGTTAATAGTATTAATATTTAGACATTGGTTGTATCTCGCACACAGAAGTTTACTCAAATGGAAATTAGTGTTAAGATTCTCCGTTCTCCATTCAGACACTTCCTCCCTACTTTGCCTGGTTATCAGAGTGAATAAATCAAAATTAATTTCATTCCCCCAAGCGGGAATCGAACACGCAACCGTTGCGCCACAATGTCTTCAATATATGAATAATTGATCCAGCTAATCCAATATGTTAATAGGACTAATAGTTAGACGTTGGTTGGTCTCAAGCCAAAATGCAAATTCCCTTTATGATAACTAGATTCTAGATTTTTGCAAGACTCGACTCGACTCGACTCGGATTTTTATTGCTGGAGTCAGGCGGTGATTTGATTTGCTCTTCATGTGGATTTTTATTCGACAACGGAAGTAAATTTTGTACTTAACTGGGTGGTTTATTTTTTCTATTGAAACTACATATGTATATAGATGTTAACACGCATACCTTCAGAATTCAGGGAGAAGTGGGGAATGTGGACCTTAACACTAGGTTCCCTGTTCCTACTCTGCTTTGTTCGCCTAACAGCAAAAAGTTGCAAAAAAAGAAACAACTTAAACTAAAATATAGCTTATACTAATTTCAGTATAGGAAAGGGAAAAGATAAATGGACTATCGAAAGCAGCGAAGGAAATCTAATTTAACCAGTAGTTACTGAGATTAGGGCGTTCAACCAAACAAACCATTCT
>JAEBDU010011532.1:0-14378 GCA_016802625.1 Heliconius numata
AAAAAAAAAAAAAAAAAAAAAAAAAAAAAAAAAAAAAAAAAAAAATACAGTCGAATTGATAACCTCCTTTTCTTACAGAAGTCGGTTAAAAATATAGTCGAAGCGTTGTGTTGTAAAGTTTAATCTAAATTCGTTCATTTATTTTTTCGTGAAAGTGGATTTGTGAGGATGAATATATTGATTCACTTTAATTTCATTACACTATACTACTTTATTTCACATATTATAAATGTGAAAAAAAAGAAGGATTTAGAAAATTAAGCCCATATTTCAAATTATCTCAATAGCCTTAGATCCCAGGACTGACAGATCCATGTCATTTTAGCAAAGCTGAAATTCTTCCTCCCAGATAGAGATATTATTTGGCGCTACCTCTAAAAGGGCCCCACCTTCAAGTAAGAACGCATCTATATGCGTTATTAATTAAAGGTGGGGCCCTTAAATTGTTTTTATCCTCAAAATTTCAGCTTTACTAAAATGACGTATGTCTGGGGAACCTGGGATCTCAGTCTACAAGTACCATTGTAGTTTCTACAAAACAATTAAAATATACGACGACGAATGACCTTAAATTAAACTAAAGGTATTCCAATAAAATAGTCGTATGTATCATTGTATGCAATAGGCTTCGGTTTTCGTAAGGCGTTATTGGAGAACTGTTTGTACGCCAGATGGCCGGGCGCCAGAAATACTTATACAATAACTGCTAAATTGTTTTTGATTTTCTTGAATGTATCCAAATTTCATATAAAAAGGTGAATTTAAAAAAGGTTTTCTCAGGTGATTTTGTTAAATCGAAAATGAAAAATCTTTGGATATATGTCGATGATTGTCGGTTTATATTTAAAACTATATATATTACTAGCGGACGCGCGCAGCTTCGCTTGGGTATTTAAGGGTGAATTCTAATAACCCATGAAACATGTGTTCAATGAAATATTTTTAAGAGTCTAAATATCAAATTTTATAAAATCCGGTGGCGATTTAAGAATTTTCCCATACAAACTTTCAACCCCTTATTTGCACCCTTAGGGGGTGAATTCTAGAAAACCATGAAACATGTGTTTAATTATATACGTTTAAGAGTCTGAATTTCAAATTTTATAAAAATTGGTGCCGATTAAAAAAAATCTATACAAACTTTCAACCCCTTATTTTATTATTTGCACCCTTAGCGAGAGAATTCTGGAAAACAATGAAACACGTATTCAATTAAATACTTTTAAAAATCTAAATTTCAAGTTTTATAAGAATCGGTGCCGATTTAATTTTTTTTCCATACAAACTTTCAACCCCTATTTTACCCCTTTAGAGTTAAAATTTTTCAAAATCCCTTCTTAGTGGATGTCCAGATTACAAAAGTAAACATCTGTCCAAATTCGACGTTTCCACCATCAGCGGTTACGGCTGTGCGTGCGTCTTACCTCAGTCAGTGAGGACAAGTCCTTTTATATATATAGACTAGTGGGCCCGGACGCGGCTACGCCCGCGAAAATATAAGCCTAAATAATTAAAATAAGTTAAAAAATAATAATAAGTGGAGATTTATTTTAGAAAAAATATCTGAGTAACCGATATGAACAAACAAAAGAAGTAAAAGTACCTAAAGTTTGCCGTGCGCGCGTCCTAATCATTTTTCAATATTAAATAATTATTAATTTTTGGGAACAATATTAAATAAAATCCCAAATGATTAAAATTACGATATTTTAAGTGCATAATATCGGTATGTATAACCAAACTGAGATAAATTAATTATAAGCAGCAAATAATTACATAAAAAATAATAGTAATTCGAAAATATATAAAAATTTAAAAAATCATCAAAGTCTGCCCGTTCGCGTCGGTCATACTATACCACTCGTAGGCTAGGTCATTTGGAATCAGTGACATCTTAATTATTTATTACAATGTTATACAGTAAACCATAATTTCCATCTAGATGAAATGCTAAAAGTGACTATTATATTTATTTCCATAAGGATGAATATCAAATTATAGAAATCATCTCATTTTTGTTAATGTATACAAATCTATATCGGCGCGCGCCATGTACGCGTTAAGCAAACTCACTTTGGGTGACGTTTTCTTAAAACAACAAACCTTGCAAGCCGTTGCTTAGCAACGCGTAGCGACGATTGTTATTAACATGGCGGAATAAATTGCTTGTCAAATTAATTATTTTAATATATTGGTATATATCGAAAATATTACAAATATGAGAAAAAAAAAGTATCCTATGTTCATCCCGGGGCCCTCAAGTATCTCTATATGAGTATTTTATCACAATTAAATTAGCGGTTTGACCCTGATTGCGTAAAGGACAGACAGACAGACAGAGTTACTTTCGAATTTATAATATAGGTATGGATTATTATAAAATAACCAACCATTATTACAAAATTGAAGAATTGGTTTGGCTGAACGCGCTAATCTCAGGAACTGCTAGTTTGAATTGAAAAATCTTTTTACTTTTTCTTATTGGGGAAGTTAATCGTGTCGTTGGTTATTACTAGTCTACGATAGTCATCGAACAAGCAACCATCGTTCTTACATTCAAACGCCACTGTGTTACGGTGGCATCGAAATAAAAATCATAATTTAAAACTAAAATTTAGTTTTAAATACTACCACTATATTACATAAATACAGTGGAGGGAAAATACATGTAACTTCGCGCGGCATCAAGTACAAGTACAAGTACCGATGTAGTAACCTACTTTTTACAGTTACTTTAACACCGCGCAACACGAGTTATGCTTTGAAACGTGCATTTTTTACGGGAACTTTTTAGTTTGTTAAAAACGATTTGTTAGTTAGTTTTAAACATGTTAAATTACTTCTGGAGCAAATAGTAAGCGTTATATATCGAAATATTGAATACAGTATGAATATTGAATACACTGTAAAAATATTGAAAACACTGTAAAAGTAAAAGGTTGTCTAACACAGAAATAATTTTTAAATTCGAACCAATAGTTCCTGAGATTAGCTCGTTCAACCAAACAAACAATTCTACTTTATAATATTAGTATATTAGTATATAAAGGTCTCTCTCTGGTGATGCGATAGACAAAACAGATATAGGTGATAAAGGTTATTTTCAACTACAACTACAACTACAAAGTAGTGTTTTATAGTATCCATGTATAAAACTTATATCTAACAAAAAAAAAATACATAAAATACCTGATATATTAATCTTATTCTCATCATAGTAGTCGAGCGCGTGGTCGTCCTCGTCGAGGTCGTCGCGGGGGCTCGCGTGCGGCGCGCTCACCACCAGCGCGCAGAGCACCAGCGCCACCGCCTCCATGCCGACATCACCGCGCCGCCACGGTTAGTGCACTATGGGGAAATATATCATAGTTAATAGGTGTCAGCCTCACGCCAGGGTAGGCAGAGGGAACCTAGTGTTAAGACACTCTGTTCCAAACTTTTTACCGAATTCTGGAGGTCTGATCAGTACTCAACCCGTGCTCCCTAAGATATTGCATGAGTATCTGGTTGTAAAACAATTTGTTCACGGCGGATCCCGCACAGTTTTAGGTCTAAAATGCTCGTGTCAATTGTCAGTGGAATATCACTTTAAATACATTAAAAATCCTTCAAAAGTAATTCGTGCCCGAAACACTTCGAAGAAAATGATCGCTTCTTTTTCGATATATCTGGACATGTCGCTACCGAAATTTTAGAGCATCCTAGAACAGTATAGTAGTAATTCTGTATGTTACGAAATCATTTGTTTGTCAGAAGTGCTTGGTGAGAAAAAATGTATGGCAACGGAGGAAGATTCTTCATCATGACATACAAGAACTCACACATCGGCTGCAACAACACTTATTTGACGGGCTAAAACCTCGAATTGATGGATCATCTTCCGAAAAGCCCTGATTTGGCACCAACTAACTTCTTTTTATTCCCGAAAAATAAATTGCGTGGCCAATTTTTTTCAACGCCATCTAAAAGAAGCCATGTTTGGGAACGAACCTGTTGTAGGTTCGATTCCTAAGTTAGTTACTAGTTAGGTTAGTCAATTGCCTTTGTCGTTAGACGTTAATTAGACTATCTTATAATAGGTAACAAGTATTTTCTAGACAAGTATGTATAATCGTCAAGCGCATTAACTGTTTGCTGCTACTAGATTTACATCATGTAGGTATACTTAGACGCCATTTAATACATTAAATCCATCTTCAAGTAAACAAAGGGAATGGAGTACTTTAAGTATTTAGCAATTAAATTGCATTATCACGCTTTTGTAAACAACGACAGGCACCTTATTTGTACGTTTGTCAGGTTTAAAGCGAAACCGTAAAGGAATTATAAATTAATTAAGATTTAATTAAACTAGAATTTAGATTAGCTTTAACTGTGATGATGTATTTTCTTTAATATTTTATTAAACATTGGGTTCTTTTTGTCATATAAGAGGATTATGAAAATTTGTATGTGGATTTTGAATATTTACATTAATTTTCACAATTAGAAATCTTTTATAGTAAATTGTGTGCCAGATGTGCATAATAATGATAAAAAGCTTTTTTTCTGATTAAATATGATATCGTCGTGGTGCAGTGACAGAAAGCATGATTTTCTTTATCCTGCTCTTTCAAGCAAAGGGAGGCGTTAAGTTCCGCAACATATCAAGAACAATCTCAGAAATTAAGGGGGAAATGAGGAACGGAGTGTCTTACACTAGGTTCTCTCTGGCTACACTGGTATGGGGATATATAATAGAATATCAAGATAAAAAGATTAAATAGATATCAATCAGAATATAGATGATGAAAATAGAATATTTTTTAAATAAATTAAGTTTGCTTATCTATATTCTATAGTATTTGTGGTATATTGTAGATTTGTTAAAGGGAAATCTAAGAAATATATATGATTTTAAAACGTACCTACTATTTAAATTATCGACCCTATAAATTTCAATGTTAAGCCAGAAAACCCACTTCTCTTTATTAAACGATCAAAACATCGGCGGTATAAAGGTTCTATTAACTCAATTCGTATTCACGTGAAGTAACTTTTGGGTCAGAGAAAACAATTCTTTCTTATTTGGCTTCTAGAAAACATATATGACTCATCTATTGGTTTTGTGGTTAGAAATTGGATGAAAAGCCGAAGGTCAAGGGTTTGATTTCTTAACATTTGATTAATTCTGGTAAAAGAGAGTTTTCATCTAAGTTCGAACTCGAAGTTTCGAAAATTGGACGGGAAGTGAAGAAAGGAGGTTCCCTCTGGCTACCTTTATACAGGGTGGAAGAGGCAGCGCTTCTTTTACTGAAACTGCATATAGGGTAAAATATTTCAAACCCAGAATTAAAAAAAATAATCAAGGTACCTCAACAGTTTGGACGTAGGATTTTTTTTTCATTTCACGATTTTTAGCCATACCTGTATTTCGTGTCACGCACACATACGTAAGCGACGTTGCCGCTTTGACAGGTAAGTGTGTGCGTGCCTATGTTATACTTTATAAATAGCGTTTTATTTTAAAACGATAATTTTATTATTTATTTTGTTTGAAAAAAAAACTTTTTCATTTTTGAGAATTATTTTTTTTCCGAATTATATTAGGCTTTTATAGAGTAGTTAAAACTGTGGTTTCATTTAAAGTGGCGCTGACAATTCCACCCTGTATATAAGCGTGAAGTATAAAAAATGTATGGATATTTTTTTATATTCTAGTGTTGAGGGATAGACAGAGAGATAGAGAGAGAGAGAGAGTGGGAGAGGGAGAACCAAGTATTAGGACACTCCATATTACATGTTTCGTTTATTTTAGTGACACTATATAAGAAACACCATTCTGTATCTCGATATATTGCGAGATTATTGATACATATTTAAATGTGTATAATTCCCCTCATTACAGAACGATCCCACAACCACCGCCTTCACATTTAGTTGCTGTTCCACTGCACCCCAAATCCCATATTTAAAATAATATATTTTTTCTCACTGCAAAATCATAATTTAAACAAAATTAATTACAAGTCAGCTTTAATTATAACACGAATGCAGGTTGTCAACGTTCACATGCAAAGAAATAATTTTCATACGAATGTTTAGTTTTTATTTACGACAATTGTTCGTTCAACAGGTTACAAAGCGTTTTATAAAAGCTGTTTTTATTCTAAATAAAGGTGAGCGAAATTACGGAATAATATACATTTTTCGTCTTGAATAGAATAGAAAATGTTTCGTATTTTATAGGGAAAATAGACAGAGGCTGAGAGAGAGAGAGACTGATTGAGAACGTGTTGGTTCTGGGTCTGATCGGTATTCGGGGGATTTAATGTTTTCCATTTCTTCGTTCCGGGAATAAGACAAACGGCGGCGTTGAGTTCCTCCACTCAAGAATAGAGGGGAATGTCTTAATACTAGGACCTAGATTTCCGGGTTAAGGCATTATGTTAACCCTACACATTTGGACACTTTCTATCTCCGTCACAATAGTGTTTTAAATACTATATTTAATTTACTTTAGAAATAAACTTATTCCATATTATAATACATATTTTCAAAATTATATATTATGCTCCGAATTTATAATATGCTATCTTCATAGCTTCAGTCTATTTATATTTTATGTAATGAAATTTTTAATATTAGGAACGTTCACTTTGTACGTTCCTAATATTAAAAATACATATACAGACGAGTAATATTTGAAAACATACTTATTCGCATAGAAAGTAATATTCCCTACATTTTTCTTTAGCTTCACGCTGTACCCCGCATACAGCAGGGTAAGTAGAGGGAACCTAGTAGGTATTAAGATATTACTTTTCTCACTTTCTGTCCAATTTTTGAGACATTATGTGTTAACTGTCGGTATTTCTTGTGACGCTTTTTGTTGATAGTCACAAGTGTGTGACTGTAACGCGACGGGTGTCGGTTCTATCCTCATTCGGGGGAACGGATTAATAATTAATAACATTTTTTTGTTTTCACTCTGGTACTAAAGCAGAAGCGCGGGGTTGAGTTCCGCCGATCAACACGCAATGCCTCGAAACTAGCGGAAAGTGGAGAAAAGAGTGTCTTAACACTAGGTTCCTATTACCTGTTTCTTCTGATATCTTGTCATACTAATAATACAATTTTTTAGACATAATAATAAGTTATAGAAAAATGGCGAAGGAATAAAAAATGAGTGTTATGTCACCAGTTACAAAGCAGCAGACTGTGCGGCTTGGAAATTCGAAATTCAGTTCGTAGCTTGTGAATTATTGGTGACCGCTAAGTTACGTATTTATTTTCCGTCCTCAACTTTGAGATCGATCTTGAGATGGCTGAAGTGTGAATGAAGGATAAGAGAGGATTTCTAGAAATTTCAAATGGGAATTCATACTAGTACAATTTGTTATTTATAATAAGTAAAATAACAAATAACTTATAGCAAAAAGGTGGAGAAAGACGAATAAAGTGTTATGCCACTAGTTGCTAGATTTTTCTGCCTCAAAAAAATATAAAATAAAAAAAAATAACAACCATAAATAAAAATGAATTCCAATAGGATAAATTGAATTAAGTTCTTTTGTTTGGTGCTCACAATAGTTTTATAAGTAGAACTGAAAAATGTACATATATACATACAATCGCATGAATGCCTGGAAATACGTTTAAAGTATCGCTTTAAAGGTTAACAGTCCTCGAAACCATTTTAATCAAACTTTAGAAAAGCAATAATTATAGAAAACTTAAAATAGAGGCCATCATGGCATAGGGGCATAAACATGAAGGAAACGGTTGTAGGTTCAATTCCTATTAATGGAATGAATTATTTTATTTGTTCATTTCTTCGCTCTGGTAACAAGGCAAAGCGGCATTGATAAAAAAAACGTTTACGCTTCTTTTTCGCAAAGACAATTGCTAATTCACTCTTGACCCCACACACCCCCCAGTTTGCGCGTTATATGGGGGAACTGAACGCCGTGATTTATCTTAGTACCAGAGCAAGGAAATAAAAGCAATTCATTCTCCCAAGTGGGAATCGAACCTAAAACTCTCGAATTATAGCCAAACGCTGTTTTGTTGCGCCACCACGGCCTCATATTCAAACCTACCTATTATCTATATATATAAAAGGACTTGTCCTCACTGACTGAGGTAAGACGCTCGCACAGCCGTAACTGCTGATGGTAGAAACGTAAAATTTGGACAGATGTTTACTTTTGTAATCTGGACATCCACTAAGAAGGGATTTTGAAAAATTTTTACCCTAAAGGGGTGAAATAGGGGTTCAAAGTTTGTATGGAAAAAAATGTAAATCGGCACCGATTTTTATAAAATTTGAAATTTAGATTTTTAAAAGTATTTAATTGAACACGTGTTTCATGGTTTTCTAGAATTCACCCCCTAAGGGTGCAAATAAGGGGTTGAAAGTTTGTATAGGAAAATTCATAAATCGCCACCGATTTTTATAAAATTTGATATTTAGACTCTTAAAAATATTTAATTGAACATATGTTTCATAATTTTCTAGAATTCACCCCCTAAGGGTGCAAATAAGGGGTTGAAAGTTTGTATGGAAAAATCTTTAAATCGCCACCGATTTTTATAAAATTTGAAATTTAGACTCTTAAAAATATTTCATTGAACACATGTTTCATGGGTTATTAGAATTCACCCTTAAATACGCAAGCGAAGTTGCGCGCGTCCGCTAGTATATATATATACTTTGTAACCAATATGGGTTCAATATCACGTTTTTCGTTCAGATTTAGACGACACCTGGCTGGTAATCCTTACTAAATATTCATGTCACCTACATACATTACATGACGGTAGCTATAAATATATTTCTTTGGTGGAATAAAGCCTTTTATAGACGAGTAGATGTTTTAAAGAGCTTTTTTAGTATTCTTATCGACTCGTTTATTGTATATTTGTTGAGTCTAGTATGAAATTTTTCTTTTAGCTTTACCTTTATTCCGCATATATCAGGGTAGAGAGCGTAGTGTTAAGACACTACACTCTTCATTATTCGCCCATTTATGTAAACATTGCGTGTTGAGTGGCGGAACTCAACGCCGCAGTTTTGCCTCGACATCTGAGCGAAGAAATGAAAATATAAAATGATTCATTTCCTCGAGTAGGAATTGAACCCAGGACCTGTCCCGTTTACAGTCACTTTAATCTTATGTCTTAATTATTTTATAGCGAAAAACAATTCCTTTCTTAACCGTTTCTTAGAAACCTATAGTAATTAGTCGTGTAGGCGTTTCCTTTCCTTTCAATATCCGCTTGTTCTTTTGAGGGCGTGAAATGGCTTAATTGGTTAAAATACTATGAAAATTTATTTGTACACAATTCAATATTTTTTAATAAAGCAAGTTATTAAGAAAGAACTTTCGTACCCACAGAGTGAAAGGGTTTGTCATCAGGCAGTTCAAATTAAAATAAATATTTAAGGGGGCACCACAACAAACTTGGTGGTGGTGATTTTATAGATAATTGTAAGGAACCTTTCGTATGGGAAACCGAGTCGCACTTGGCTAGTTTTTCTTGGAAAAAACGTATAACGACGCTAATATAGGTTAATTAAATTGTGTTGGTTTGATTCAAACTCGGGTAAAAAAATAATATTTTTATTTCCTCGTTTTGCGTAACATACAATACTTCGAAATGTGTTTGCTGCGAGGTGAAAAGAATGCAGGATACCGCGTGAAGTTAAAAAAAGAGGAGAAAATTATCTAATTCCTTCGTCCTTCTTGCCTTTTGAGCCAGAAATATCTTTCTGTACTGACAGTACTCGTACTGACATTTCAGTATTTTATATTAGAAAAAAAAACTTACACAGCTATGTTCATTAATATTGAAGAAAAAAAGAAAATTTTGCTCTACTAAAAAAGGGTTTTTAAATAGTCAAACTACTAAAAACTAATAAATTGCGTGCAACATTTCCCATCGTTTAGTGAAACATGCCTTTTACATAGTAACATAGAAATTTGAACACTCAAAGTAATTGACTGTAATTTTCAGACATCGTAAATTATAAAGGCTCACGACATTCTCTAGACTTTGTAATTTTCAGACAGTATATTGCGGATTTTGGTACCCAATTAATAAAAAAGTTATAAATGATGATATTTATATTGAAAATCTTTTAAAAATGTTGAACGTAGGAAGTAAAAATAATTCAGCAGCACACAGCAGTGTAAACAGAAGGAACCTCGTAACCCATTCTTGAGAAAACTCCGTTTCCATTAATACATTTCCGTATCCCACTATTTGCTGAATTCAGGAGGTATTGCGTGATAAGTCGCGGAACTCAACGCCGCGTTTTACCTCGTTGCTAAAGCGAAGAAATCAAAATATAAAATATTTAATTCCCTCGATTCGTAATGGAACTCACAACCTATCGTCGTTCTTGTGCCTCGATATGGGCCTTAAATCTTTTAAGCTACGGATGCGGATATTATGCAATTTTCACTAAAAGAGAGCTTTATTCGGAAAAATGGCTGACAACTTCCGGAATATAATTGTGATGGGCTGTCGTAATAAATATATTTCCGTGCTGAATACAGGAGTAAAGCCGACCGGGATTACTCATAGCCATCTTTAAAAGTCAGATGCTACGTAAATGTTAAATAATGTTATGTATATATACTTCAGGATAATGCATAAGATAAAAGTTAATACGGTGAAAAGAAGGTACAGTTCTATTTTAAAACAACTTGGAAAAGATAGTACTTTACAAAGAATAGAAGAATCCTAATATTAATTTGACTGCGGATCCTACTTTTTAACTTTATAAATAAAATAAAAAAAAGTTGGTAGCCACAGCTTATGTGATATCCGCTTTGAGTTATAGACGAAAGTATTTTCTTTTAAAATAAAGTGAGTAAAACTTTCCTCAACTCTTAGCAATTTAGTGGTTTCTATCCAGCTTTCTTGTGTTCGAAAGCCCTGTTCTTTAAAGTTAGTGATAGAAATATTGTCTGCCATCGTCAATTTTACATGTGGGGCCACATATAAAGTGAAGTTTTAGTTTTAAAGTAGGGGAGAGCGGGGCTAAAAGTTACCGAGGTAAGTTGTTCCGATGGAAATAATTTCGCGGAGAAAAGTGATAGGAATATTTAGTAAACATATAGTGAAATGCTATGTGATAGCGCACCCATGGCCAGCATATTGAACAATCCAGTGGCACCCGATACCAATGGAATAGCACACGGGTGTCGTTGGTGCACGATTGTAAATATTTTTGCATTTCATATTTTTGGTCTATCTCACAAATTTTAACGATTAGCCTCGAGTATGTTAGTGTTTTTTTTATATTATATTACCTACTATTTGGGAACACTATTTTTAAATTATTTATGTTTCCTATATCTTATTTATATTTAATTTTTTTTCAACACGTATTTTTGGGGCTAGATGTTCCCTTTTTTTGGGGCATGTTGTGACCTGTTGTTGTGACGAAAAACTTTCGCCAATTCATTTGTACCAATAATGCGATGTAAATATTGTAATTTTTCATACTAAAAAATATTGTAATTTAGTAACATGCGGACTTATGCTCGAAAATCACGAGGTTATGTGTCATATGAGTTGATGCAAAAAGCAGCGGATATAGTTTTCAAAGATTGCAGGAATAAGATAAAAACTGTTACCAAAGAATTACATATACATATTAAGTGCAAAAACCTAAAGGTATAAAATTTTTGTTTATTATTTTGGTTTAACAAAATCAAAATAAGTTTTATTTTATGTAAAATTATCTTTTACTTTTTAGTTCCGTTGTTTTTCGGTTCGGTTTTTTTTGGTTCAAAATTAATTCTTTTTACGATTTTAAGTCATAAGTAACCTTAAAAGGATACTTCTTAAACGAGTGTTGGTTGTGGTGGTAGTGGTTGTTAACGAGTGGCATCTGTTGTGATATGTAAAACTTGACTCAATTAGGTATTATTTTTGTGGAAACTAAAAATTTGGTATATTAACAAGAAAATACATAAAAAATATTCGGGCGAACCAATTTCCCAAGAACCTCTCCCTTTTTTGAAGTCGGTTGAAAATGAAAACTTCTTTTTTGAGGTTGGTTGAAAAGAAATGCAACGATGGGGAATCTTACTTCTGACAATAATTTTAACAAAGTTGTCCCTTGTAACTATTCCAGTATAATTGATATTTACCAAAATAAAAACAAATTTTCTCAATTTTGACCGGATTTTATAATCCGAACCTAACCAAACTTTCATCAAACTATTCTTGAAGTGTATCCTTTCAAATAAGAAAAGAATCATTAGAATCAGTTGGCGTGATATTGAGTTATTCGTCATTTTATCGCACACGTACCAATACAAATTTAATACTTATGTGATTTTCTCATAGATACCATTGTCAAAAATAGACCAAAAAAAAATTGGTTTCCACATGAAAAGCACTACCTTTCAAATAAAAAAAAAACATCAAAATCGGTTCACCTAATCAAAAGTTATGAAGTAACATACATAAAAAAAAGAAACAGTCGAATTGATAATCTCCTTTTCTTACAGAAGTTGGTTAAAAAAGATTTGCTTTTGCGCCTGGTAATTATTATGATACTGTTGATTATTCCTTAAATAAACAGGCTTTGTTCGATAATTTATTGTTTTTTATTTTGCAAATAATAGCTTTAAAAATATGGTAACAATTTACCCCGGTCTGTTAACAACTTGCCCCAAATCGGGGTAAGTTGTTACTTTCCGACTTCAGTCATAAAAAAAATCATAATAAAAAAGTCTTACAAAGAATACCCCAAATTATTGTTTTAATTGCAAGTCTAGATATGTAAGTTGAATTTGATTATATTGTATAAATACTAAAATCAAGTATTCGTAGCAATATTTAAGGTTAAAAAAAAATCGGAACTTTTGGCCCCGCTCTCCCCTATAAAATAGCTGTATTTAGGAACTAAGCGAAACTTCTCAGCAACTTTCATACATTATATTAGCTAGCTTTCGATATTTCCATGCGATATTTTATTGTGGTACAAGTAATATTAATAAAGGAAAAATGTCAAATTTCATTAGATACGCTGTGAATTTTTTACAAAATACTGTAAAAAATATGCATAAATGCTCGTATCTTTTGATTGCGTTGACTAAGAAGATTATTTCTGTGCTCCAAGGAACCGTAGATCTGAATATTTGATACTAATTTTAGCTAGATACCTCTCTCTTTCTCCTCTCTCCATACGGTGTTGAGATGAATAGTTATGACAGACGGACAAGGAGATGATTTTATAAAGATTTGTTTTTTCCTTTTGAGGTACGGAACTCTAAAAATACTTTTATCCTTCCAAAAACTTCTTTATCATTTGCGAGCGAAGCGAACCGTGGTTTGACAAGGGAAGCGAGCGAGGCTAAATCTGTAATAAATAATCAATAATACAAATTCAAGTTCCTAATTCCTACTACCTTAGCTTCAGGAAAACAGCACGAGGATTTATTTTTCAGCATACTTTATCATACAATCATAAATATTTAGAACGATGAATATGAATATTTATCAGGATCGAGGCCTTGCATGTACATGAGGCTAATAAAATAATACCAGCAATTTTTGTGGTTGAGTTACGGCTCCTTGAAGTAATATGGTCGATCGATGAGTAGATTTGCAATTGGTTTATATGCATGTTTTGTATTATGAAGTCACAAAATCGCAGAAAATCAGTGATACATTATTCCGTTTTCCTTTCGTTTACTTCATTCAAAGGAATCTTTTATATATTATTCAGAATAAAGTTTTTGTTTTTTTTTTTGGGTTTCACTAACTCTACTCTAATTTACTAACTATAGCTTTAGCTTGTTTCAGATAAAGATAAATAATCTTTATATTCTTTTAAACTTTACGCTCTTTTCCATTTTAATCCAGAATTAAAAGTAAGATAATTCAGGTGAAAGGAGTGCAACGTATTTTTTTACATTAACACGATGATAGGAGATAAGCGGGACATTCACCTGATGAATGCAATTTATTTTTATGTGTAAGGTGCACTCTTCTACGTTTACAAGTTTAAAAGTTAAGATTAAGCTGGATTTAAGCCAAAAGTTCTGTTTCACTTTTTAAGTAAAAAAAGCTTCTTAAATGATATTATTCTGTTAAATAAAAAACGAGAAAATTTTATTGAATAAAACAGTATCTAAAAGTGTAAACACCGGCGTTAAGTTCCACCATTCCTCGAAAATTGGTCGTTAAATGGGCAACGGAATATCGTAACTCTAGGTTCCCTCGGCCAGGGTAGGGGAAACTGGCTATAGCTGGCAGTCGAGAATTTCCAAAAAATAAAAACGATTTTGGACCAATGCCCCCACACTGTATAGTGGCAAGCTTAACCACTCAACAGTAACAACACTCAACAGTAATTATATACGGAAAAT
>JAEBDU010011533.1:0-21121 GCA_016802625.1 Heliconius numata
TTAGCGTAGAACTTAACGTATTTACAAATAATTAATTAGACGTTAATTGCTGGATTAGAGAATGAGCAATTAATTTGTTGTTATATGTTTTAGAAACTATACAATTAGTAATAATATTACGAAATATCTATATGAAAATATTTAATACATTTGACTTGATTGGTCTTATAATTTTTTTTTGTAAATTTAGACCATTTTTAAATGTCATTAGTGAAACTTAATGCACTCTAAGTAAACCGGAGAAATTACTTTAATTTAAATATACTCCAACATTTGGAATTCAGAGAATATATTTAAATTACTCATGTACTTAATATGAGAAACATTTCAGAACTGAAAGACATTTCAGCTCGTTATAGTAATTATATATTTGAATGCTCTTTAAAATACTTAAACTGCATATAACATCATGTAATAACATTTACATTTATGCATATATCGATATCTATATTATAAATTCGAAAGTAACTCTGTCTGTCTGTCTTTTACGCAATCAGGGCCAAACCGCTAATTTAATTGTGATAAAATACTCATATAGAGATACTTGAGGGTCTCGGGATGAACATAGGATACTTTTTTTTCTCATATTTGTAATATTGTCGATATATAATAATATATTAAAATACTTATTAATTTGACATGTAATTTATTCTGCCATGTTAATAACAACCGTCGCTATGCGACCGTTGCTAAGCAACGATTTGCAAAATTTGTTGTTAGAAAACGTCACCCAAAAAAATAAGCTTGCTTAACGAATCTCTCTATTGAAAATTGAAAATAATTTCATAAATATATTTAATAAATATTCGTATAGTTCAAGCGGACGTAGCCGCGTTCGGGTTCACTAGTAAAAAGTATAAATATTTACACTTATCTTTTTGCAAGTAGCAACAGCATTTCAGTATGTGAATGACACTTAAAATGTTGAAATGTCGCCGAGATACTTACGTTTTAAAAGTATATTTGACTGAATTTTATTTAAAGAATCAAGATTTTATCCTAAAATTGATTATGGAACATGTCAAGATTAAACGAGTAGCGATCAAGGCCCGGCTTCCCTAAAGCTCTCAACCTCAAGTGCTGCTCGCACTGACCCTGAGTATAATTAGAAGATACTTGCTGATCGAACTTATGTTGGGCTTATTATTAATAATATTAATATCGTGGAAAATATACACTAAATATGTATTTACTTTACTTATTTGGTACGAAGAGCTGAAGATCGAGTTTGGTGGCGAGATTGGGGAAAGTTCAACAGTGGACGATCAATGGCTGTCGATGATGATGATCCCACTCTTCGAGTAGGAATCGTATGAACAGATGCTGTTCCACTGCACCACTGATAACCTCAAATTTAGTTAGCCAAATACATCCAATATCCAATTTGGGATCGAATAGTTCATAGTTCATACTATTGTAAATTATATTATTATGCTAACGAGTAAGTCATAATTTATTCAGTGCAATATACGGTTTATTAGTTTATATTTTACTAGCGGACGCGCGCAGCTTCGCTTGCCTATTTAAGGGTGAATTCTAATAACCCATGAAACATGTGTTCAATTAAATACTTTTAAGAGTCTGAATTTCAAATGTTATAAGAATCGGTGCCGATTTAATTTTTTTTCTATACAAACTTTCAACTCCCGATTTGCACCCTTAAAGGGAGAATTCTTGAAAACAATGAAACACGTATTCAATTAAATACTTTTAAAAATCTAAATTTCAAATTTTATAAGAATCGGTGCTGATTTAATTTTTTTTCCATACAAACTTTCAACCCCTATTTCACCCCTTTAGGATTAAAATTTTTCAAAATCCTTTCTTAGTGGATGTCCAGATTACAAAAGTAAACATCTGTCCAAATTTTACGTTTCTACGCACAGCGGTTACGGCTGTGCGTGCGTCTTACCTCAGTCAGTGAGGACAAGTCCTTTTATATATATAGATTATAAGCGCTATTGAAATTATATATGGCCTATATTGTGACCTATATAATAGATATTTCTATATTTAGTCCTTATAGGTTTATTATCAGTTCATTTAAAAAAATGATTGTACTTAGATTATATATTTTGTGTGCTGGTCTCTTGATATTTTAAGATGTTCAACAATTAAGTGTTCTTTTGGTGTGGAAACAACTGAAAAAACTAAAAGCTTCCTCATCATCTTCTTCATCACTATATTCTATTAATACTTTCTTCTTTGTAGCTTCACGCTGTATCCCGCATATAGCAGAAACCTAGTGTTAGGACACCCCTTTCCCTTTAATACACTTCTGTTTCCCATTTTCCGCAGAATTCTGGAGATATTGCGTTGACGAACTCAACGCCACAACTTTCTCAACCCACAAAAATGAGATAATATTAAAATTATTATTACATTTATTTTCTTAATAAAATAGTTAAAATTATATACAAATTTTAAACAATCTATAATTAAATTTAAATGTGTTATAAAATGCACGACAATTATAACAATTCTAAGATATAGTTAAACTGTTTGATTTTGGTCAGACGTTGTTACAACATTTCTTCTTTTCATTATTTTATATTCAATTGGCCACAATAACAAGCAAGGCAGGCAGCATAACGTCAGAGCATAAAAAGCTGGTACGTAGTCCTGATTGACGTCTTTTATTAAACCTGAAACAGTTGAAATAACAGATAAGCAAATATCCGTGGTCGGTCTGTCGGACACAGACTGTCGACGTGACGGGTGTAGGTTCGATCCCCATTCGGATTGGTTATGTGTACCAATCCGAATCCGTATGAGTCCACAGTGTATTCTAGATTTGCCACTTCCAAAATTTAAAATATCAGTAAAAAAAGTTCTGACAAGTAAAGCGTATTACACTGTTCAAGAATACTTAGAAGACAATGTATGGAATTAATGTCTATTGAATGTAATGCAGGATAGCTGCCAACTAATGTAACAGATTGTGATTGTACCATTGATTTTGAAAAGAGCAACTGTTGAGTTTCTTGCCGGCTCTTCTCAGCAGAACTGCCTTCCGAAGCGGTGGTAGCTTTTTGTTCATATGTTCATCGACGATTCAAAAGTGCTTATTATAAGTTTATTTGAATAAAGAATATTTTGAATTTGAATTTGAATTTGAATTGAAAACAGAATGCCTAAGCTCTTTATTTTATCCCGCATGTTGAATTGTAGAGAGAAAGACACTCCGCTCACCATACTCCGAAAAAAAAATACTATAAGTGTAAATAACGATTTATAAAACATCCAAAAGTCATTTTATTCAATGCATTACAGTAAAATGTGTATTTTAATTATACATTGTCAATTTGTAGTAAACATAATTATAGCGCCATCTATAACTAAATCTGTGAACATGTTTGAGCGCCATCTAGTGGTGTTAGACAACATTACGAAATAGTTGTTATTAAATTAAAGCTCATAACTATGTAGTTACAAACTTCACTAGCAGATGGCGCTATTGTAAAATCATAGTGTAAGATATATAGTTCATATATTTTAAGATAATATATAAATAGTATAATAGGTTTGCTTTCTTTAACTTTCTAATATTTTTATTTAATATAAAAAAAAATGTATTATTGAATGATCTACTATTATTAACTTACTATAAAAAATAATAGTTAACCTAATTTATATCGCAAATAATAGGCTTATTGGTCAAAAATTGTAAAATTGAGATTTTGTAATTTAATTGTCATCAAAACTGAAAGAATAATCAAAATTTCAGCCTAATCGGATACTGGGAAGTGGCTCAAACAGAGCTTAAACATACTAACTCCAGCGTAAAGCCATATTGTATTATTCTTAAAATCAACATTAGCAGGACTTATTGCTAGCAATTGTTTATATTTATTTATTATTGCATTACCTATTCAAACATAAAAATGCCAAATACAATGCCAATAAATAAAATTTTAAGTAATTTATAAGTATACAACGGTCCTCTTTGACAAATGACGATAAACAAAAGACAACATAAAATATGTAGGTAGGTACGCAAGGGACGCTCTGTTGTTGGTATTCGATGAAAGATTTGCGCAATTTACAAGTAATCGTTCTTCATCCAGTTGATAAATGGAGTTTTTTTAATAACATTTGTATGAAAATTTACCTATTTTATTGTACCTAGGTATAAATGAAAGTCACTTCCGGTGTGCTGTTAAATCTAAACAAAAGTACACATAAGAAAAAGCACGAAGCTGCTTTTATTAAAAGATTAATTGATTCAAGAGAAAGGTTTGTATGGACATAGAAAATAATGAATTAGCCATGACCTGCGGGCGAAGCCGCAATCCGTAGGTACTTTAGTAATGAGACTAAACTTATGTAATAAAAATATATATCAGACTAAGCTAAAATTTAATAAAAACACACATTAATTAAAGAAAGTAGCATAATAATAAACAAAAATATTCAAAATCGTTTCGCTCTAAAACATTCACTGGTCTAACACAATGCGTCTCATTAGATGAGTTTCGTTCATCCAGTCTCATTAAATAGTGCTGAATAAACTTTCTTAATTACAATCTCACTTCGACCTCGCTTATTTGAGCTGGTCATGGACACTTTTTTTTTCTTTTTCACTTTAAAAACCAACTATTTCTATAGAATTCGCCATATTGTATGTACAGATTTTATTCGCTCGCAGTTCATAACTTCTGGTTAATTAAGTTTCGAAGTTTCCTCGTTAAAGTTTGTATATAAATGAATTGGAAAGTTTATATAAAAACGTTTATATCTAATAGCGTCGATACAAATTCATATTGTTTATATGAATTTGTATCGACGCTATTACTTACACTGCTAAATAAAAACTCGACTAGGAGTATATTTTATCTAAATAGTATAATATAAAATCGTTTAACGCCTTAAATCTGTTACATTATGCAACGAATTTTAATATGATTCTACTAACAGACAATTAGACTCAAGAGACAATGGAACCACCTAGTAATTTTATCGCTCTGGTATACAAAATGAAATTCAGAACTCACGCAACGTCTCGAAAATTTAAAAAGAGAGTGTCTTGACACTAATCGCCCTCTGCCTACCACTGTATATGGGAAAAGGCGTGAAACTGGTACAATACTGATAAAAAGAAAACTATAACACTATTTTACATCTAAACGCATGTTGGTTGGTGGGTAACTCATAACCACCATGTATAAAATGAAGTACTTCCTAATTCTATGACAAACAAACATGTATAGAACGTACCTTGATGTGGAAAATATTTCAATAACCTTGATATACCTAAAGTTAATATAAACCTTCAATCAATGCAGAATTTGATTGCAATCGATTTTAATCTATGAATATCGGACCGAGACCTTGCTGGTATTCCTGCCCGAGGGTTATTTCGGTGTTACTACACCGAAAATTTTAGACAAACATTTTCCTTTTACGATTAGTTTTAAGAGTTTAATTATGATTTTCTTACATACGTATTTGCGTGGTGGGTAGAGAATATCCACTTCTTCTATAATATATTATTATATTTATTATCTACATATCTAATTTTAAAAACAACGATATATTCTGTTCTACTATAACGAAAGAACTAAAATAATTTTAATTATGTTAAATAATTTTCTTGATTGGTGATCGAACCCACTATCGCTTGTAGAATCATATCACCCCACTGGCCGTCGAACAGATGCAGATTAAATATATGGAGCATTGATTCTGAATTCATACAACAAAAGGTGGCTTTTGGTCAATCAGTTTGTCACAACTGAACGGATTTCAATGGATGCAATGAAATTGACGTCACGCACAGATATACTAAAAAATAAAAAATATAAACATATGCAAATTTCGTTTTGAATTTAAATAAAAATATTATATTGTGAAAAATGAACTAAAGTTACTATTGACAAGGAATAAAGGTAGGAAAAAGTAGATATAAAGGTAGTTTGCTCCAGTTTTTTAATTGTAATTACTTACGCTTTATTATATGAGATGCTATATTATCTATTTCTAATAATATTTTAATATAAAAACTATGAAACTTACACACCAACTATACAACAACGCAAATAAATAAAGTTATCTGTTTTGGTGTCCACTAAAATATAACGTTAAATTGTACCTAGGGGAGGCCAGTCGAGGGGCAGGAACACAAGTGTGTTACAAACGCATTAGGTTGTGGCTTCCATTCTTACTCGCGGAAAAAATATATTAGATTTTTTTCGCTCTGCTGTTAAAGATAAGCGCGGTGTTAAATTCTGACACTCACACATAAATGGGGAACGGAATGTCTTATCACTAGCTTCCCTCTCACCTCTGCCTCCTGCTGCGTGCAGGATACAGCGTGAAGCTAAAAAAAGTTAAGGTATTATGACGCACTTCTTTCCAGAAAGCAAAGAAGGCACCTAACTATTACAATATGATAACATACGAGTACCTCCTTTTTTATCCAATGCGATCACAAAAAGCTTAATGATTAACTTACACTTGAATTTATGCAAATACTTCTGAATATTGCCGGGAAAATATTACCTGTAACAAAAACAAAAGAAACATTTTTTAGTTTGAGAAGAATATATGAAAATTATAATTATTTTTTCTTACGAGTAAAATGCAAGCTTAAGCTAAGTTGTACTAAGTGGCGGTATCGAATGACCAAGTAAAGGATAAAACTATTTGTTATAGAGCCATTCCTACCCACCATCTTCGGGGACTTAGTGATAATACACTCCATTGCCTTCTTCCGCCCAATTTTTGAGACACTACGTGTTGAGGTGCAGAATATCATTTATCGGATTACCAGATCGCGGAAATGAAAATAAGTCATTTCCAGGATTTGGATGGAGCCACTACTAGTTACAATGAAACGTTGTACTGCTACGCCACATCTACCTCTGTGCCTTGCACTCGTATACATTATACAATTATTATTAAAAAATAATATATTTTAAAACCAACTAAATAAATTTAAAGAGGCCAGTAGTGGCGCGACGACAAGCGTGTGACTGTAATTGCGACAGGTTGTGGGTTCGATGCGCATTCGAAGAAATAAATATATTTAATATTTTCATTTCTCCGCTCTGGTGTCAAGGCAAAGCACGACGTAGAGTCCTCAATGACTTGAAAAATTGTCGGAAAGAGGTGAACTGATTGTCTTAACCCTATGCTCCCTCTGCCTACCCTGCTGCCACGAGATACAGTACGAAGCTGAAAAAAAAAATTATAAATACCAACCAAATTACCAAACATAATTATTTTCATATCATTTTTCTATATTAAAGAACACCACTTCTGAAATCCTATCAATACTACGACATGAACTTTTCCACTTGAATAATTCCGTCGAGCGTGAAATAGGATTACACGTATGATAAGTGAATCCTACGAATGATGTGGGGATATTAATTAAATAGACACGGGGTCCGTGGCCGCGGTTTGCGGGGACTGAAAATACATTTGGTATATCATTTTAATTATATTAAACACATTTATATCTAATTTTAGGGTAAATGGTAGGTATATAGGTAATAATTTGGCTCGCAATGTCTCTGAATGATATTAGTTATTTTATAAACGATTTCTTTACCTTTCTGTATTATATTATTAAGTATATACCCATAATTACGTCGTGGAGCAGCGTTATAAGGGTGTGACTGTAACGCGACGGTTGTGGGTTCAATCCCCACTGCAATGAAATGAGAATGAATTATTATTTATTAATATTTTCCTTTCTTCGCTCTTCGAACAGAGTGTCTTAACACTAGGCTAGGTTACCCTGCTATATGCAGGATACAGCGTGAAGCTGATTTTTTTTTTTGGTATAATTATTGTAATTATTATAATAATAGAGCTCTCAATATCCCTGAATGATATTTATTATTTTTAACGATTTCTTTGTCTTTGTCTATTATATTATAAGTAAAACGATATTATATAATTATATAGGTAAAACTTTAGTGTTACTGACAGAGTGTATTTTAAATTTATATAGCAGCATAAAATCAAAAATATCGTGTATGGGAAAGTACTGTCGAAAATGATAAAAAATGAACGTCGTCGTTCTTTGGAAATTATTGAAGCGAGCTGAAACTTTAGCTTCATTGTTAATTTATCGAAAGACAATATAAATACTATATGTAGGTATAACATTTTGATTTCAAATTCTCTTCAAGTCTCTAAAAGGAAAGATTGTAATTTCATTCGCTTTTTAGTTTTTATTACGTACATTTATTAAGTTAATATCTTTAAGACTGCCTACATTGTCATTAAAACCAATTGAAAGGAAAATGAAACTCGTATTTGTCATGAAATACCCCATCTCTTCAAAATTGTACTCGTAGCAGGAAAAAATGAATGATTGCGAAAATACAATATCCTTTATATTCTAAAAGCTCTATATGATTAATCAGCATTTGCTTTGTTCGAGTAACGTGAGGTCTAAGTCTATTGTTTCATATTATAATAATAAAAGGATAGCTAAAATGCAAACAACTTAATAAAAAGAAAAAAAACAACTTAATGTTTATCTAGGCGTGTCTTCGGAGCTACTGAACGGATTAGAATAAAATATATATTGTACAGCTATTAAAAAATAGCCAGGGAAGGAAATAGGGTTTATTTGATTTTTAACACCTAACATAGAACCATAATAGACTGGACACCAGAAACTATATGTTGCTATACTATTGTTACTATATGTTGCTATACTTTCAATGTTAATAATTAAAAGAAATCGTAATATTATTTTCCAGCAAAATATTAATATTTTCTTCTTTACTTTATGTTTCTCATGGTAATCCATAATCTCACTAATATACAGTCACCATATTTCTTTGGTACGGAGTAAAATCCCTATAGAAATAAAATGTATATAAATAAATAAAAAAAATCCCTATAGAAATAAAATGTTAGAAAAAGAGTTTTTAAAGAGCCCACATAATTTTAATAAGGAAATACAATACCTCAAAAGAATGTAAAATAGGTGCAAAGGCGGTTTCTGTTAGAAGTGTTAATGGGCTTCTTTTTATTGCTTGTTCATTTTTTTTTATTAAAAAAATAATTGGTCAAACACAAATTGAAATGTTTTGACCGAGGGAAATGAAAATTAATTCGTGGAATAGATAAGGCAGCCTGTTATGTACAAGAAGGGGTAGCGGGTTTATATCTCTAATGGGGAACTACCTACATATACTTTATCTTGATCCTGTCTTCTCCAGTAATTACTAGACTTACTAACTTCGTAAAATAAAAAGCATAATAAGTTACCATTATATAAAATGCTGCCTTTTTTTATTTTCTGAAAACTTTTGCCTCAACCGTGTGTATATAACACGGCTTACAGGGCAAAGGAGTAATGTATTTAACTTACGTAGCATGTAATTCTTAATTTACCTAGATTTCTTGAATCAAGACCTGCAAGTACGAAGTAAATGTGAGAAAGTAATTTCTTTTAATTAATGCTTTACGTATGTAAGTTATATTTGCTTATAAGGACGAGTGATACTGTGACATTAATCAAAGTACTCGTAGAAGCTGTATATAAGTTGAAATTATGTGCAGTTAATATGAGAATAAATAAAAATAAATAAAAAAAATAATAAATAAATAGACTAAATGAATTTGCTATTGCTATCCATTTAAATTAAGAAGTTAAAAACATACTGCAAAGTGTTTTAAGATATTATTTATATATTTATATATTAATAATTAGAAAAGTAAAATATGTATATATTTGACTTCATTCATTAGAATATATTTAAACTTCATAGATTACTCCATTAAGCTTTGAGGATAAAATTTTGTGTAATTACAATATCAACAAAACACTCAAATATCTTGAATTGTTAGACAACTTGGGTCTGAGTCTCCTAGTCTGCACTCTAGAGATACGTTAAGCTACCTCAAAGCGATCTAAGCCTAGAACAAGCTCTAATCCAAGATTTAGTTCTTAGTAATGCATATAACGAATCCTTTAAGGTAAGAATGTTGATTTACTTGTTATATTTTAAAATTTTCTAAAGTTCTTTAATATAAATTTGTACCCCTGAGCTACGAGGGCCTATTTTTATTGTAAAAAAATGTACCTAAAACAAATAAAATCTTTTAGAATATTTTAAACATTTCTTAGAGTTAAAAGCTATTTCAATAAATCGATGTGGAACGGATTATTTCAATAGTCCCTTATGGGAATGTATAATAATGGAGTGCCTTAAATTAATATAAGTTTACATAACTAAGGTAGCTAACTTTATAAATATTGGAAAAAAGTAATCATTGTCTTTGTCGATTACAATCTATCTCTATTTGCGTTGTTAAATGAAATATCTGTGAAAATGGGTTGGGATAATCCTGAGCAAATAGAATATGATCACGCCTTAAAAATCGTATTTGATGAAAAAATGGCAGCTTTTTTTGTCACGAATAAAACATTTTAATTGATTTAATTTTTTAATGCCTCACATATTATAATACTTTAGTCCGATATAACGTAAATGTAATATTTTTATTGTATAACTGCACATCACAGGTTTGGCAGCCGAACTTTTGAATCAAATGTTATAGTTAAAGACACTCTATTTCCACTAAGATGCATCCGTTCCACTTTCCATCGAATTCTCAAAGAATTACGTTTTCAATGACGGGACTTAACGCTGCTAAAGTATTAAATATTTCATTACTCCAAATGGGAATCGAACCCACAACCGTCACGCTTATAGACACACGGTTGTACTACGCCACAACGGTCTCTAATAAAAAAAATCATTTTATATGTTCACTTAATATACCTATAGCTACTTGTAAGGCACTATAATTAATCATCGTAACATATTAGCGGTGCGCTAGATCCTCTCTACTTAGACGCTGCCCGCATAATCCCGCACCAGACGTATATTTATTATAACTTTATTACTATGTAGAATTTAGATATTTTCAACTGTGGACCTTTGGGTTTAAGGAGCTGAATGGGTACCAATATTAAGGTTTGAAAGATTTGATAAAAAGTTTTACACTTCAATACGTAAATATACGGGTGATCGCGTCTGCACCATTTTTATGGGTCCAATATACAGGGTGGAATTGTCAGCGCCACTTTAAATGAAACCACAGTTTTAACTACTCTATAAAAGCCTAATATAATTCGGAAAAAAAATAATTCCCAAAAATGAAAAAGTTATTTTTTCAAACAAAATAAATAATAAAATTATCGTTTTAAAATAAAACGCCATTTGTAAAGTATAACATAGGCACGCACACACTTACCTGTCAAATCGGAAACGTCGCTTACGTATGTGTGCGTCATACAAGGAAAACAGGATATGGATAAAAATCGTGAAATGAAAAAAAAATCCTACATCCAAACTGTTGAGGTACCTTGATTAATTTCTTAGGTGTGGGTTTGAAATATATTACCCTATATGCAGTTTCAATAAAAGAAGCGCTGCCTCTTCCACCTGTGTTCAAAGTGTGACTGTAAACCGACTGGCTGTGGGTTCAAAAATTATATTTATTTAAAAATTTAAAAATAACGTTATTTTTCGTTCTATAACTCACGCAAAAGAGGTTTTGGGCAGGCACTAGTCTCATATAGGTATAAATAATAAAAAAACATACCATCATTTGTCTTGTTCTAAGTATCTTATACATTTTCTTAGCCTTAAATCCCTATCAACCAGAGGGGCGTAACTAGGAATTCATTTAATGACAGCAATCTTACGGTTCGAGACGAGCAATTTTCCACACCATTATATCAATTCACCGTCGAATCAATAAACGTCAACGTAAATGTAATTAATTATAATGATGGGATTGTTAGCTTGTGGTATAATATTTTATGAACTAAAAATATATATTTTGTAAAACCAGTATATACTTTAAGTAAATATTTATTTTAAGTACCCGTCTGTATTTTAAATTTCAATATTATTTCTTGTTTGTCGTAATATTTTAAAGGAGAACAATAATATTTTTAAAAAATTGTTGAGGTACATTATAATATCAATATCATTTGCTATAATAAAAAACTAAATAGTATAAAATATCTATTCAATGAAAAGGAAATGAAGGTTCTTTGAAAAAGATAAAATGCTTTTCAAAACTATTTTCCAAGCGGTTTGTGCTTTGTATAAATAGATAGGATCAGTTACTTTTGCTGTGGTCATAATTATTATGAATATAAAATAGTTTCATAACAATATTTAACAGTACATATTTGTTCTTCTTATTTCTTTTCGAGTTTTACAAAACAGACGGAGAGATCAAGTCACTTCTTTCCATTTTTTGTTAAGACAAATAAAAATTGTTTTAATTCTTATAAGTGTAGTATTTCGTTCATTTACAAACTTTTCACTACTCACGTAAATAAAGAAAGCATCAATCACGGCCAGTCTATGGACAATGGACATTGCCCGCATCCGCCTTTCGTGGACACAGTGATTGATTGACTGCTGGCCACTAGTCCTGTTACGTTATTGGACAAGAAATCCTATTACGGAAAACTTATGTTGGGTCACATGGACGAATTATAGAAGTAGTTCTTACGTCATTTGTTTAAAGAGAGAGAGAATATTTACTACATGTTAGTTTTAGAGTCCCGTACCTCTAAAGGAAAAACGAAACGCTTGTACGAGATAATTTTGTTGACTGTCTATCAGTTTGTCAAGACCATTTATTTTGAGATCGAGTGGATGTCTCTAAAACAGCTTTAGCCAATTTAGTTTTTATTGATTTACTACGAGATTAGTGATTTGTTGAATCAGTTTTGTTTTTACTGGTATTTGTGTATAATACGGTAAAAAATGAATTGCAGAATAGGTTGTAGGGTCATTGAAAATTACAAACAGTAGTTTATTGGTTCGTAGTCTATAGAATGTAATTATAAATAGATTTGTATGCAATTTTTGTTCTGCAATTGTGGAGTTACTAATATTTTTATGTACAGAATGATTTTTTTATAATTATAAATTTTTAACATACCTGTATTTTTTGTACTTAATAAAAGTGTTAAACAATTTATAATATTTATTTTCAGCGTAATGTTAAGACACTCTGTTCAATTTTCAAAACAATGCGTTTTGATTGGCGGAACTTAACGTTTCGCATTGTTTTTTTACCAGAACGAGAAAATTACTATAAGTATAACTAAACCTAATAGAAATCGAACCCACAACCGTTGCATTTACAGTCAGATACCGTTGCACCACGACGACTGCCTTCATAACATATTTGTATAAACTAAATTTAAGCATATAAATAGTTATTTAAATACTTTGTACATTAGCTGTAGAGTACTTTGCAACTTAAGTAACAATTTTAATACCTGTCCTTATTGTCTCCATAAATCTATCTCGCGTTCCCGTTTCAGTATCGCTACAAATATTTGTAACTTTAAGATTATTTATTAAACTTTAATAAAAATGCTGAATATTGATTCTTTTTTAATATTGTTTTTAAAGTTTTAGAGTTTTAACACTAGGTTCCCAAGTTCCCCTGCGCTACGTCGGCCTCGCTATGTTAATAATATAAAAACGTTATTTGTAGTATTTTGTAAAAAACAAAGAAATGCCAAATTTGTTGTTACGATTCTTTTATTAAACACCTACAGGGAAAGCGCTTTCGATGACATAATTTCCTGCACATAATTGCGTTCCAACTTGATGTCGCATTCAGTATTGGATTTGTGAAATCATATAAAATATTAATTTTTATTTAATTTTGACAGGAACTGATAGGTTATTATGGATTTATAAACACCATGAAATTAACTATTATCATTTACGCAGTCTGGTAACAAGATAAAATGTCTCGGAAATTCGGTGAAAAATTGGGTGAACAGAATGTCTTAACACTAGGTTCCCTCCCTCTACTTACTCTGCTATATGCAAACACAGCGTGAAGATAAAAAAATATCTAATAGCAATTGCACTCGAAATGTCTCTACATAGAGATAATCTCTTCATTTTACCAATGAACCGTAAGGGAGAACAATTACTTTATCGTTCGTTGGTCATAATTAAAAATAATCAATCTACAAAATAATCTAGAAAATTATAGATATCAGGTATCTGTTTGTACTTGCATAAGATATAACCTTATATTTATATACTCTATTGTTCACTTTCCACCTGAATTAGGTAATATAGTGAATTATTGAACCTAGTATTCTATATGAATACTAGGTTTAATAATACATAAATATATATATTTTCTTTTGAAAACTACTACTTTTAGAAATACAATTCTGTTCAATAGATATTAAGTTCAAAGATTTTCATTTTGAATTCTCCTCTTTAGAAATCCCAGTTTCACCCAAAACTCAACTGGATGAGTTGAACGTCAATACGTCCCATACAGTGATGGAAATGAGAATTGCAAATAGGTGGTAGGCTGGTTGGTAAAATTCAATAAAGCGACTTTCTACGAACGTAGACGTAGACCGTATACGTATTCGTGTGTAGGATACAAGTGGAATTTAATAAAGAACTCTTCAAAGATAGGTGAGTGTATCTGCGTGTTCATTATAAACACTGGCTAGAAATTCCATTCTGCGGTTTGGCTTCAATAAACAATGTTTTTAGTATAGTAGAAACTATATATGCATAGATATATGCTTCGTTTTCTAATTAAAATCTTAAAAAAGCGTGCCAAGTCTTTCAAGTAGGCAGAACCTGGGAGCCTAGTGTTAAGATACTCCGTCCCCATTAAGACTGTTCTCCACTTTCCGCCGAATTATCAAGGTGCTGCGTGTTAAGTGAAAATGAAAATATTAATGAAAATATTCATTCCGCCGAGTGGGAATTGAACCCACATCCGTCGCTTACAACCGTATGTTGTGCCTTTGGCCTTGGTTGTATGATGGCCTCTAGTACATGCTTCGTAGACTAGTATCTATACCAATATAACAAACTTTATTACCACTTATCTGCTGTGAATAATTAAGCATCTCTAGAATACTTGTTGAAACGTACGCTTAATCGTCTTTTATATGTTAGTTAATAACGTAACATAGCTGAAGCGAAATGTAATATGTGTATCAAGTTAAAGTAATAGACAATTAACCTTTATGTTATAATGTTAAGCTACTTTTAGATTAATTAATATTTATACTGTGTAAGTAATGTTATAATTTTATTTTTTTATTATTATTTACTAGATTCCCTCTATACTAGGTTCGTGAAGCTGTTTACTCGTACTAACTATAAACGATTTATTTATTTATTTATTTTAATTTATTACTTTATTACACCAAACTTGATATGAATTAACTAAAAAACAAACATAAATTAACTTAAACAAAAAACAGAAACAAGAAAAAAAAACAAATGAAAAATTGTTAAATTTAATAAGTTTTTAAGTGAATAATCTCGTTTATTTGTCGAAATTAAGCACCAAGTGTGCTTAATTCTACTAACGTGTTCGTTTCTAAGAAATAACAATTTCCTTCAGCATAATGACGCACCATAATGGGAATGTCTACAACTGTTACAAATAATTTATATGAATGTATGTATGTACATTACCTTAAAAAAATATACAGATCAACACACAAGAGTATGACTTTAAAAGTGGTAAGTAAACAGGTTGTGGGTTCCATTCCCACTCGAGGAAATGATATATTTTCCTTTTTTTGTTCGAGTTCGAGGCAAAATGCGGCGTTGAGTACAGCCACTCAACATGCAATGCCCCCGAATTCGATAAAAAGTCTGCCTTCTCTACTACATGCGGAATAAAGCATAAGGCTGAAAAAAATATATAGAGATTATGGTAAGTGAATGTTCTTTTCGGTGAGCTTGACCGACACGCAATGCCCCCTAACTGCCCCTCTAATTAATAATTTTGATTCAGCTAATAACAAAACACATTAAGCAAAATAACAATTACTTTATATTATTTATATGTAATAAAAAATAGTAAGCTTGTGTATCCTTTTAATTTTTCTATCAAAGGTAAGTAATTGCCTCATTTTTTGCACTTCCCACAGATTTTTCTATTAACTATATTGAAAAGTGGTTTTGTACGTTACCATTTCATAAAAAAAAGATTGAACTATTATTTTATATATCTAAGCTTCAGTTAATTTAGTATTGAAAAAGTTTAATAATACCGATGTTCGAATAATATTGTATTGGATTTTAAAGAAACGAATCTATAATATAATATTTCTTTACGGTTTAAAAAGTTATTTTTAGTTATAAAACGAGACAGTTTCACAATAAAACTTCATGTACAAACGGATTAAGCGTGAATTTCTCTGAACGAGACCTTTCCAACCGCTACGCTACGTAGAGCGCGCACCTTTAGACTTGGCACAACAATAAGGCTTAAAGTGATGTCTAACAAACAGAGCGGGCTATTGTTCCCGGCTTCTTATTTACATTTTTCAATTCAATTATTGTAACAAAAGATATTGTGATATAATTATATCTATCGATTGAATCCTCTTCTATAATAGGAAACTATTAATAAATAGGTTAATAGATTTTAATAGAGACCAGTCGTAGCGCGGGGACACAAGCGTGTAACTGTCTACGCTACAGGTTGTGGGTTCAATTCTCACACCAAGAAATTTTCATTTATTCACTCTAGTGTCTTGGTGAAGCGCAGTGTTGTGTTCTGCCACTCAACATGCAATGCCCCCAGAATTCGGCGGAAAGCGGAGAACTTTTTTTCAATAAATATATTTTTTTATTAATATTTTATTTGACAGCTTCACTCAATTACTTGTTATCATTACACATTTATTATGACACAATGTATTTATTTTATGTAACAGATATCATATTTAAGACTTATATACTTCTCCATAATCCTAATTAATTAATATACATTTATTAAGTTGCAAGTTAATTAATCCACACGTCCCTGCAAGCTCAGGAAATAAATAACTTACCTCACTTAAGCCAGCCTGGACGTGGGGAACTTAGTTAAGTAATCCTTCAACGCTTACTACGAGTTGACCGTAGCTGGTGACAATTGTGTACTGTATGTAAATGTGGGTTCGATTCTCTCTATTACAAAATTTTAATATTATTAATAATTATATAATTTTTATATCAATGTGAAATTAAGTAGGTTTAAAAAATTTGTGTAAACTAAAAACTTAATTTACATTTAAAATATTAGTAGGATCCAGAGAAAGTACACAAAAATTGAGAAATAACGGAATTGCTATAATCGTGTAGCTGTAGTTCATGCAGGCTTTGCCGCTAGCAATAAGTACACAAATTTTGCTATATCCGTTATCAACTCTCTTCTTAAATTTCAGACATTACGTATTGAATGTCAAAACTCAACGCCGAGCTTTGTCTCAGAAAAACGAGGTACTGAAATTAATTTAAATATAATCGCCCTCATAACCATCCATCCATCAGCCTTTCATCTCATAACCATCCATCAGCCTTTTAAGGTCTACTGCTGGACATAGGCCTCCCCCAATGCTCGCCACTCCGTCCGGTCCTGCGCCCTTTGAATCCAGCGGGTTCCCGCTGTCTTCTTAAGGTCGTCGGTCCACCTGGTTGGAGGGCGGCCTGTACTCCTTTGCCTCATAACCAAATCCATACAATTATACACTGTCCCATTGGGCTACGATATACAAATATGTCATGATGAATATAATAATACGTTGTTTTAAAAATATTATATACTTACTTTTAAAATTAAATTATTTAACTATAAGACCGAACACAGGTTAAAGATTAGAACAACAGAATGGAACTGTTATTAAGTTGATACCCTGAAACAATACTCCCTTACAATTTGAGATAATTTAAGCCGATCCGGACTCCAATTGACTTTCGACTTGTCACTCAATCTCTGAATTGAAGGAAATGCTCGAATATTTTAATATAAAAGGGGGTTTAATGAGCAAACGATTTTAAAGTAATTTATTTTAATATATTACCAATTTATCTCAATTTGGGCATGACTTTAAAAGATTTGTAGAAAATTTAAAAGATTATTTTTATCTCCTTGGACTGTTATAAATAATCAAAAATGTATACAAAGCGTATACCGTATATATATATGTATATCAAACAGGTCGTATTAAATAAACGCAAAAAATCTTATGATCCTAAAGAAGGAGACAGCAAAACTGAAGGGCTAATCTAACTGTTATTCAATTACCAAAGTAATCCATCTATCCCGAAGATTGATTACTTTCAAGGCTTAGTGAACTCTTCTAAAATTTCTACAGTCATTTTGTACATCACCTTGTATTTTTAAAAATATTATGATAATATGGTTGATTTTGAAAATTACGCGGATCAAATTTAGAGGGAAATCACTCTGTATTCCACATTTATCATCATCATCATAATAACAGCCTCTTCTAAGTCTTGGCTATAGGCACTTCTTAATCTCCTTCATTATTGTTGATCTTGGGCAATCAGTCTGTAATTAAATTACTGACGCACTGTCAATCATTCCACATTACAAACTTATATCTTGTTTTATTAATTGTTTCTATTTAGAAAAACATGTGAATTTTTTATAAATAAATCCACGCCAGGAATATTACGAGTAGGTATATGACTCATTAGCGGGTAGAGTAAATGTAAACACAACTGTTTTCCGCTATTAAAATAACTTTCATGATTAACTATACCTAGATTTAAATTTAGAATCAATACCTCACTAAAATGGAGACCATTCTAGTGCAGTGTAATAGCATCTTCTTATAGACGCGATCATTATACTCGTAGGTGTGGATGTCTTAACACTACATTCTAATTATCTAAATCTAAATCTAAAGATATAATCTAAATATCGAATATTATATTTAATCTGAGGCCAGTCGTGGTGCAGGTGTGTGACTTTAAGCGAAACTGGTTGTAAGGTTCGGTCCCCATTCGAGAAAATGAAATATATGTTTTTCATTTCATTTCTGATATCGAGGTAAAACGCGGCGTTGAGTTTCGTCACTCATCACGTAATTCTTCTAAAAGTGGGGGACGGAGTGCCTTAATACTAGGCTCTCTCTGCCTACCCTGCTGTGTGCGCGATATAGCTGGTCGGTTTTTCAAATTAATTTTAACCACATCTCTTCCGTAGCCAGAAATGATTGAAACAAGTAAACACGTAATTTCTTTCACTTATAACTTTTCCCACATAAATTATTATTTATATACGAGTACGAGTAAGAATTGATAAAAGAAAATAACTCTAACTCGTAAGTAAGATTACCACAGAATTGTATCGTGACGGCAACATAAGGCTTCGTCGCGAGGGACCGCTAAGCTAAGGCCAATTGTAATACGAACGACTAAGATGACCTTACGCCACTTTTTAATATTTTATTGTATCAATTGAAATCATACGTTTTAATGATATCGAAATGCAGCTGCTATGTCGCTTGGTATGTAAATGCAGTGTGTGTGTACATTGCAACTATGTTGATTCTTGGAGAATTTTGTATTAGATATCTATGATGTCGAGGCCAGTCGTGACTCGTGCACGTGGCGTGGGGCACAAGCATGTAACTGTACATGCAACTGGTTTTATTTATTTTTTTTATGGAAAAAGGACAAGGCAAACTAGCGGTCGTGATCACCACCAGGTGATCACCGCCGCCCACGACCCCGTGCAGTACCAGAGGAGCTACAGGTGCGTTGCCGGCCTTTGAGGTGGCCAGGTAACCATATCGTACCGACCTGGAAACACTGTCGCGGGTAGGCCATTCCACAGTTCGGTGGCGCGTGGAAGGGAATTTTTTGGGTTCAATTTCCACTCGACGAAATTAAATATTTAAAATTTTCATTTCTTTCGCTCTGATATCAAGGCAAAGCGCGGCGAGGCAAAGAGTTCCGCCATCTATCACTCAATATCTTTAGAAATTGGCGGAATGTGGAGAACAGAAGTGCCTTAATGGGAACGAGGTGTCTTAATACTACGTTCCCAGGTTACCTCTAAGAATCTATGATAGAGGACGACGTGGCACAACGTCAGACTGTAAACGTGATGGTTTTAATTCTGATTCCTACATGTGCGAAACAAATGTCTCCATTTCCTTGCTCTGGTTCCGTTGAGTTCCGTCACTCAAAACACAATATCTCAAAAATTAGGCGGAAAGTAGGAAATGGAGTGTTTTAATAGAAGTATCTATTCTTTTCCATCAAAAATATGTATAATATTTTATGTAAAACCAGTAAAATAACACATTTACTAATTTATATTAAACATTCCTTTACATTTACATTCCTACTCTTTCATCTTTCAAGGACTTCTAGAACCTAAGTAGACTTGCAGTAGTTTTATCGAAAGAAGCCCTGACCTTTGTATAGTATTGGACTCTTCCATTTCTATTACGTCACACATTTGTTGCGGTAACTTTAGTCCATAATGATAACGTTAATTTAATTTTATGAAATTACTAATTAATAGGATATTTTCTCTATTTACCAGAATTTCGCTTAAAAAGGTGAAGATATTCTGTTTCAATTTCCGCCCGAAGTAAAATTACCTATTACGTGTTTAGTGGCAAAATTTAACGCCATAACGCTATCTTTTATCTTACCAGATCAAAGAAATGAAAATAATTAAGTACCCTGAAAGCTTACAAACTGTTCCGTGATGGCCATATCTAATTATGAATGTTATATTTATAATTAGGTACTTAATTTTTTTTAGCTTCACGCTGTGTCTTGCTCATAGCAGAGTAGGTATTAGGAACCAAGTGTTAAGACACTCCGTTCTCTTCATTGCGTGTTGGCGGAACTCAACGCCGCGTTGTGCCTCGTTACCAGATTGAGCAAGAGATAATATTAAATATTTCATTTCCCCTAGTGAGAATCGGACCCTCAACCGACGCGTTTCCAGTCACATGCTTGTGCCTCTCCGCCCTGACGGCCTAAAGGCAGGTACTAAATAATTCTGTGAACCAAACATCATGTAGTTATCAATTAGCATATATTTGTATAATATGGATTTAAAATATAATAAAAAGGCAAGACCCTTATAATAGGGGTTTTGACCCTTCAAAATTGAATCCTTATAGTTAGTAGGGTAAATAGTTGATTTGGAATTAGATTGAACCTAAACCTCCAAACACCACCTAGACGCGCCATAATGACTATAATTTTACAAATAATCATTATTTACTAAAAAAATACAAACATAAATTGAAGCATATTGCTCATTAATTAGCATATGCTCGCTT
>JAEBDU010011535.1:0-10590 GCA_016802625.1 Heliconius numata
TTTGTAATCGCTAAGAATTTCGACATCGACAGGTTGATTTTAGGATTCTAGAGCAAGAAATTTTTAATTTTTTCCCCTTATTTTTATACTTTGTTATGAGGGCGGCTTTTATTTTTGAGTTTTATGAAGCTAATATTGTAAGGACCCCCCGCAAATTTTAAATATCTACTTGTCGGTAAATTTGTGTTTTGCATCCGGTTTTTTCTTATATTTTCACGTTTTAGCCCTAGCGAAGTAGTCAGAGAGAACGGAGAGCCGATAGCTACGGTCTCTACATACATCTTTCACCTCGTCTTCTGTCATCAACTTCTTCGTACATGCAATCCGGGGGCTCTACTATTATTAACACTAAGGTATATAATTTCTTTATTACAATATTATTAATTATTTTTTTCGTTTATTTCACCATTCATTGAACGAGCCGATTCATTGACATACTCGTATAACGATTTAGAATAACGGATTTCAAAATTAACTGTTTAGCTTCCTTTTATATCCATTTTTTAAGTTTTACTGTTTTTTTTGTGTAATAACATTAAAGATATGATGATGATAAAGATATATATTCATAACTGAAAATTTGTGTAATTTCTCATTTATTAATATTTCCATTTCTCCGCTCTGGTGTTAAAGCAAAGAAGGAAGATGGGAAACGGAGTGTCTTAACACTAGGTCTATATCTATATCCTGCTGAGTGCGGTATAGAGCGTGAAGCTGATTGATTTATTGATTCTTATTTATTTCTTTAGTAGATTTAATTTTAAAAACAATTCAGAAATTATTTATTTAGTTCAGTCATTGTTTTTAGCTGTTAATATTATGATTTTTATTTGGAAAAAAAGCCCTTTGCCAATTTATTTTTAAATTTTGCACTCTATTATGATTTAAGTGACTAGATAGATACCTATACCTTTTTAAAAAATAAAGAAATACAAGAAGAAACAGGACAGAACAAAACAGTCATGTAATTTGTAACATTTCTTTATACTAATTGCTAACTCGACTAGGATTTAAATTAACTATTTTAAACGGGGAACGGCAGTATCTTAATGGAAACAGAGTCTCTTTAGATTAGGTTCCCAGGTTATAATAGTAATAAATCTAGAATTATTAATGTGATAACGTTTTCAATAAAATCTATGAGAAAATGGTGAAATTTACACTTTAAGAGTTGCGGAACTTAACGCCGTCCTTCCAGAGGTATAATGAAAATTTAGTTAATAATAAATTACAATTTTTACGATCAAAAATTCTTTATCGTAAAATACATATACCTATAAGAAAACAATAAAATTATATAGGTACCTACTTCTATAATATAAAAATAGTTACATATATAAAAAATATGTATACAGAACACTCGTTTCAACAAAAAAACTCTCACTTAACACCACCTCCTAATTGTATTATGTCTTGCGGCAATAATTGACTGTAGTAATATAAAAAAAAAACAACTCCAATATAAAAAATTACCTTTTTTAGTTTTTGTTTGTTTCGGATTTATCCCTAATCTCCCATTGACACAGTAATGAGGCCGAAATATTGTACCGGTGATAATATTCTATTGAAAACTATGGAGTCGCGATTATAAAATGTTAGTAAACGATTTTAAAATCATTTTTAGTTGGAATGCTCAATAAAATTAGTAAGGGAGTTGTAGGTTCAATTCTTAAATGTAGGACTTTTCTTTTTTAGCTTCACTTTGTATCCCGCTTACAACATGATAAGTTACAAATATTTTTAATACAACAAAATATTAAAAGACAATATTAAAAAAATACTCAAATAATAAGATTTTTTGTTCTAATTATATTACTATTGAAAATATTAAACATTATGGGAGGAACTCCCACATATATTATCATTATTGCTACTTCCATAGTGTCTTAACACTAGATTCTCTCCGCCTAGTCTACAATATGCATGAGATCAGTAAAAAATAACATAACAAACGACTCTACAGACGTCAATAGAGTTATATATCGCCACCGGATGAATTTCGTTCCTTGAAACTAATCAGTTAAATAAGTAAATTGATGGAGACGACACGCAACCATTCTATACTACGAAGTTTTAGGATTATTATGGGTTTTTTATTTATATATATTTTTATATTTTTTTTTACGTTTTCTTGTAGGCAAAGGTAATCTTGTATTAAATAACTGTAACTCACTGTTTTAGACACTATTTATTGTATATAGAAAGATTCTCTCTCTGTCAATTTTAAAATACGTGCTAGGTACTTTGCCTAATCAGACTGAGAAATATGTTTTTTCTATAATTTAATTGTTATAACGTTAGAGTTTGTTTGGTTGAACGCGCTAATCTCAGGAACTGCTAGTTGGAATTCAAAAAAGAATTATGAACTGTATTCATCGATATGATCGATTCGATTTTGAACTGTATTTTGAAAAGATATTTTATTTATGCCAGTTCTTCTCTCAGTATCAACTCAATGTGAAACGTGGAGAACAAAGTGTTTCAATACTAAGTTTTCTCTTTTGACTTCCTTTTCATTTTGAGAATAAAGAGGTTAAAAAAAATATTTCAATTTTTAATCATCTAAGAGCAGAAAATTGATATCTCAGTTTTTTTCTGTCTGTCCAGCACAATAAGGAATTGTATGAAGATGAAAATACAAACAACAATACATTAATTCTTGACATAAAAGACAATGTACATGAAATAAGAAAAAAATAAAATATTTCAAATACTACCAAATCGTTCACGCGACTTATTACATACTTTCTTTGAAATCATTCTCGATAAGTTACGATTATATATTAATTAGATATTTTTATGAAATGACTAGGTAGTACAAATACAATAGTTTTCTAGATTATCTAAATGTTTTTTTTTTGTTAACAATTACTAAGACAATGTTCCCATTTTTTTTCTTTTTTTTTATGGAAAGGACAAGGCAAACGAACGCTCGGGTGACCTGGTGATAAATAGTCTCCGCCCACGACCTCATGTAACACCAGAGGAACTACAGGTGCGTTGCCAGTCTTTAAGATGGAGGTAGACACGCTTTTTGAAAAACCTACATGGCATATCCACCTGGAAACACTGCCATAGGAAGACCATTCCACAGTTGAGTGGCACGTGGTTGTTTCCTTTCAATTTAGAGATATTGCGTTTTGTGGCGGACTTCAACGCCGTGGTTTGTCTTCCTAAAACAAATATGAACTGATTAAAAAAATATCACCATAAATCACTATCATTCTTCATGTTCATATCGTTATTTAATAATTCTTACATTGACAACCATTGACAACAATTGGGTGGACATTGTCTTTATTTAAATACTGCGTAATGTTTCTATAAATAAAACAAAATGGTACGATCACCACTCGGGTTATATTTAAATTATTTTCATCCCCGGTCTAGTAGATAAAACTCAGCGTTGAGCTCCGCCGTTCTACACGCAAATATATCAAATATTGGGCGAAGTGGAGAAAAAAGTGTCTTAACACTAGGTTACTCACTCCATTCTACGACGAAAATTTTTAAATAAAATTGCTTAAAAATCCAGATGTTTGTATAAAACGTTAATTCAATACACGAACTGCAACTCGCAAAGAGAACAGACGTGCAATTAATAAATGTATATTCAAGCCAATACATATGACATGTACACGAGCAAAATATTATTTACTATGCTTCTGTAAATTTATTTTTTGCGAGAAATTTACCGTTTTTTTACTATTAATATTTATTTGTTGTAAGCTGAATTTACTTTGCTATACTAGTACTAGTATTGTGACTTTGGTCGGCTTGTAAAAACTTTATAAGTGTTTTTTTTTTAGGATTTTGTAGAATTTTGTGAGTCTAAAGGTGATCTTACTCTGTCATATTGAAGGTATAGGGACTAAAATAGGTATGTTTATTAATATTTATAGTCAAAGGCTATTGTGGCGCAGTGGAATAGTTGATTGACTGTAAACGCAACGGTTGTGGGTTCCAATGGCACTCAGGAAAATGTATCATTTTAATTTTCTCGCCTGGCAATAAAACGTAAAGCATCATTGTGCTCCGATGTTCATTCTGGTGAACGGAGTGCCTTAGCTCTAGGTTTTCTCTGCCTTAACTATCTGGCTAAATGCGGGATATAGCGTGAAACTAAAAAAAATATTTCAAGATTTGAAAACTACGTGTAAAATTTCAAACGTTATAGAATTGACATTGAGAAAAATATCACAGTGGCATAGGTTAATAGGTATAACGTAAGTATGTTTGCGTGGTAGTACTCTATATGTAGATCTACTAAACTAATATTAACAACCACTTCACTTACCACTATTTTATATAGGGCGGAATTCAACGCTGTATTATAACCTAACAAATCGAAGAAACAATATTTTTTTACCGATTGAGAATCAAACCCACAACCATCATCACGTATAGACCATTTAACTGCTCTATCAAAAATCAACACATAATTCACATTAATTAGGAAACGCAGGTGTAAATCCGAAAGAGTAAAAATAAAAAAATATACGAAATCGATATAAATAACAATTATTTATTATTGCCCAAGTCATATATCGGATAATAATGCTTAAAACTTTCGATACTTTTAATATACCTACATTTGTTGGTTCCAACAAAAAAAATTAAAATGCATTATTTTTAAAAAAAAAATTGTAACCAAGACACCACCTGCATGTCCAATCAATATTTTAAAGTATTTATTTTTGACACCGTTAAGTTAGTTGAGCTTTTGAAATTTTTTTTAGCTTTATGCTGTATCCCGTATATCCAGGGTAGTCAGACGGAACCTGGGAACCTAGCGTTAAGACAGTGCATTGCTTAGAAGACGCTTGCAGTAGTCTAATTGAATAAGAAATGTTTGATTTTGATTTTACCTAGCTAATAAATTATTTTTATTTCCTCGCTTTGATAACAATTCAAAGCCCGTTGAGTTCCACCACTTAACACGTAATGCGTGTCTAGAAAATTGGGCAGTGCGTAGGGAACGGAGTGTCTTAACACTAGTTTTCTGCTATATACTGGTATTAGAGATAATAGGTAGAACCCATTGACATATTAATATGTTTCCATATTCTCCTTTCTTATGTAGTAAAAGCTATTTAAGCTTAAATAAACTGTAAAAAGTTAATAAAACTTAAACAAACTTAACTAACTTGGCCGTCGTGGCAAGCGTGTGACGCTAAACGTGACGGTTGTTATTTCAATTCCCACTCGGGGAATGGATTATTATTTACTATTATTTTCATTTCTTCGCTATGGTACCATTCTAAAATGCGGCGTTGAGTTCCACCACTCAACACGCAATGCCTCTAATATTCAAGAACGGAGAAAAAGGAGAACGGAGTGTTTTAACACTAGGTGGTATGCTACTAAAAAAAAAACAAAAAAAAATACATGTGAACTCGCTACCCTAGTGAGTACCTACTAGATAAGGTAAGTAAACATGTCTTCAAGGTGCGTATGCAATTTATATGTATTAATTTAACTTAATGCCCACGAAAAGTTATAAGTGAAGTCAAAAATAAATATTTATACTTTTCTTTTATATCTATAGTTAATTATTTGTATTTTGTTTAACTTATATACATTTTAAATAATGTTTAAAATTATGATAGTATACCGTTTTTTAATAAATATGTGCTGGATTCGTGTTATTGTATTTATAGGTTTAATCAATCGATTGGTTTATTAGTTAGACGCACACATCACTTTTTTTCCGCGTAGTAGGTGGAGGGAATTTAGTGTTAAATCACTTGTACTAATGTTAAGACACTACGCTCTCCATTTACGAATTGCACACCGCGGTTTGGCCTTGGTAACAAAGCGAAGAAATGAAAACATTCCCCCGAGTGGGGATCGAATACGTTACTATCTTTACGGTCATACGCTTGTACCCTTCCACCACGGCGGTCTCCAGTCTTCTTCATAAGTATTATATAAAAATGCATATAAATAGATACAGTAGGTACATACATTCACAAGCTTACCTACTTTTCATAGTGAAGCAATGATATGCCTTCGAGCTACGAATGCAATTTATGTTCATTTATGCCAATCAAAAATTATTTATTAACAGAAAATGAGTCTACATAAATATTTATATACATTTTTTTGTATATCCAATAAGGCAAATTGTAAAAAAGTAGAAATTTTAAAAGGTGTGTTTAAGTTAATTATGACGATAAACTACTAAAATATGTTTATTTAACGATAAAATAAAAATTATTGATGGTTAGTGAAAGGGAATATTTTAGCACTCCCAGGATTTGAACTCGGAACCGTCACATTTAAGCAGGCACGCCACCACTCATCCAAGATGGTGTCTTATTTGAGAGATTTGTATACTATAAGTTATAGCCTCCAACTTCGTTGTTATTGACGACGTAAAATCCAATAGGTAAAACCTATAAAAATCGGGAAATTTTCCCCTAAAAACTTCTTTGATTTTAGTAATTTTTACACATTTTCAATTAAACTATTTAACCGGATGTCAAAAAGGTCGTCAGGTTAGCTTATTTCTTTTTTATTCCGCATGCAGCACGGTAGCCAGAGAGTGTTACGACACTTTGTTCCGTACTTTCCGCCGAATTCTTGAGGCATTGCGTGTTGAATGGCGGAACTTAACGCCACGCTTTTGCCTTGGTACCAGAGCGAAAAAATAAAAATATTATCCAGTAAATAATGATACATTCCCCCGATTGTGACGCGACGGTTGTGGGTTTGATTCCTACTTGAGGTAGTGAATTATTTCCATTCTCTCCCTCTAGTAGTTTCACCAGTCATTACGCAATATCTTGAAAACTGAGCGGAAACTTCCTCTGCCTTCATACAACTTGGGTGGCAATTGACATTTATACGAATAAAAAAAACTTACTAATAATAATAATATAATAGCAACCGTCAAACAAACATGTCAGGAAAAATTTTCACTGTTGATATAAATTAATAAATAATTTAGAAAAAGTACAAAACCATAAGAAAATGGGATACAAAAATATGATCTGGATTACTAGAATTAAAACAAATATTGGCAAAAGATGGCACAAGAGTAAACAATAGTGACGGATGCCAGGAGGACAAGTGCACTCCCAACACCACGGGCGGAGATGTTGCCCTTCGAATCCGCAACCGCCGTCGTCAGAAGACGACTATCGCACTGCGGGTTCGGAGGAAGGAATGTCAGAGACGGAAGGGCCGGCTTTAAGACCACGCCGGCGCGCCGACTACCCACCATCGGAGGGTTTGGAGCCAGGAGCGTCGAGGATGCTCAACAAGGCTCCCGCTACCGGTGGTAAAGTGCCTCGCATGAGATGGTCTCAACAGCTGAATGAGTGTGTCATGCGTGCGTACTATAGGGCAACAGAGGGGGGAACTAACCTCACTGCGTATCGTTCAAGGTTACTGTCTATGTTTCAGGAGCTTGAACCAACAGCGACCGTTACTGCACAGCGACTGTCGGACAGGGTGCGGATCATTCAGCGACGTCATCTGCTGGATGAATCCGTACTGGAAAGGCTACGCTTGAGCTTTCAGCAGGTCAATACTACCAACAACAACAGTTGCGACATCAGGTCACAGTTCCAGCACGCCAACATTGAGTCGCAAGGTAATATTGAGTTGTCTGTTAGTGCCCAGGATGATGAGCGATTGAGGAGAAGCTTGAAAGATGCTATTTTGGAATATGGTTCCATTCCGGTAAATCTCAGACCAAAATTACCTCGTTTGCCTATGCATAGACGTAACATAGCACTAGTGAGGATTCTAGATCAACATTTGCCAAGTCATTTTAACAACTGTAACGATCTTACTGATACGCATTCATTGTTGTATTGTGGTGCTGTAGCTGTATGTCGTGTTGCTGGTGTACAGTTCTTAAATAAAGGGGGTACTAAGGCATCTAAGCATACGGTGCCGGCATGGCAGTACGACACTGAAAAGCGTATCAATCTGACTAGAATCCTCATTGGCAAGCTAATAAGTTTCAAGTCGGGTAATCGTCGACCGAGGGTCATGCGGTTTGTGGCGGAAGCATTTGCTGGAACAAATTTAAAGCCCAGTGAGTATATGGCTAACGTCACAAACCGTATTGACTTTCTGAAACAGAAACTCTATGCATTGGCAAAACGCATTAGAAGATATAGAGAACGATGAGATCGATACAATCAGAATAGTGCCTTTCAAAAGAACCAACGGAGTGTATACAGGAAATGGGAACGTTCTGGGGATAGTGTGGTTAATTGCGAGATCCCGAATCCAGATGCTAGTGCTGATTTTTGGCGTAGTATATGGTCGGCTCCTGTTGAACACACTGAGGGTGAATGGTTTTGTGATATTGCGAAAAATTGCGAAAATATTATACCAATGAGATCTATAAAAATAAGCGAAATTGACGTGAGGTGTGCTATTCGTTATGCTAGTAATTGGAAATGTCCCGGGCTAGATGGGTTGCATAATTTCTGGCTGAAGTGGTTTCGCAGTTCACACTCCGTTTTCGCAACACAATTCCAGGATGCCCTTGACTCTGGATCGTTACCAACATTTTTGACAACAGGTGTAACATTCCTGTCATACAAATCCGGATGTACCACAGAGCCTAAAAACTATCGCCCAATAACATGCTTACCTACCATCTATAAGCTCCTTACATCTATTCTGAATAAAAAAATCACAGGACATATTGTTCGTAACAAAATTTTGGCACCGACTCAGAATGGGTGTAAGGCTGGTGGCCGTGGTACAAAGGAACTTCTTCTCATTGACACAACTATAAGCCAACAGGTAAGGCGGAACAGGAAAAATCTCACTACTGCTTGGATAGACTATAAGAAGGCATATGATTCAGTGCCACATACTTGGCTCTTGAAGGTCTTGGAGTTATATAAGATTGATATTACTTTGAGATCATTTTTGGAGGCTTGTATGGGACAATGGGTCACTGTCCTTCGTCATCTAGGGGAGTGTGATATTCCTGCAACGTCTGAACCGATAAGGATAAAGAGGGGTATATTTCAGGGTGACAGTCTGAGTCCTTTATGGTTTTGCCTAGCTCTGAATCCTCTTAGCACTATGTTAGAGGATTCAGGTTTAGGCTTTCGTCTTCGCCGGGGGGGTAAGGTCATATCTCACTTGCTGTACATGGATGATCTGAAATTATTTGCGTCAAAACGTTCTGATCTTATGCGGCTACTAAAGGTAACTCAAACTTTTAGTAGTGATATAAGAATGGAATTTGGCGTCGATAAATGTGCTAGCATGCATGTAGTGCGGGGGAGTGTGATCAGATCTGATAATATTTGCATTTCAGATTCTGTTTCCTTCAGAACTCTTGGTGAAGGTGAGACTTATAAATATCTTGGAATGTCTGAAGCATTGGGTATTGATGAGCGGAGCATAAAGCAATTGGTGAAGGAGCGTTTCTTTAGCCGCCTGAAAAAAGTGCTTGGCAGCCTTTTATCTGGTGGCAACAAGGTGCGTGCTTTCAACGGTTGGGTTATGCCGCTTTTAGCCTATACTTTTGGCATTGTAAGATGGACACAGACTGAGTTAGACTCCGTAGATCGCCAAATACGTAAATTGTTGACGACATACCGAATGCACCATCCGCGTTCGTCTGTAATGAGACTGTATATCCCGCGTAAGTGTGGAGGTCGTGGCTTTTTGAATGTCAAGAACCTCCATAACCACGAGGTATGCAGTCTTAGAGAATATTTTCTCAAGATTGACGTGGATATGCACAAGGATGTGGTAACAGTTGACAAAGGCCTTACTCCTCTTTCCTTGAGCAAAGAGAACTGGCGTCGGCCTGTAGTACTTACTACTTCTGATCGCATGGCTGTATGGAAGAGCAAGGAGCTGCATGGTAGATTCCATAGAGCCCTAGTGGGCCAGGACGTGGATACTGTTTCATCATTATCTTGGTTACAGTTCGGCGATCTTTTCGGAGAAACTGAAGGTTTTGTCTGTGCAATTATGGACGAAGTTATCAAGACACGGAACTACCAGAGACATATTATGAAAGATGGCACTATCGACATCTGCCGGGCGTGTCATCGACCTGGGGAGTCCCTCAGACATATTGTCTCTGGTTGTTCTCATCTTGCTAATGGCGAGTATTTGCATAGACACAATCAAGTAGCCAAGATAATACACCAGCAACTTGCTCTTCAATATGGCCTTGTAGAATTGGAGGTGCCTTACTACAGGTACAATCCCATGTCTGTTCTTGAAAATAGTTGTGCTTTGCTCTACTGGGATCGGTCTATTATTACTGACAGGTATATTGTTGCCAATAGACCTGATATAGTACTAGTAGACCGAGCGGCGCGCCGCGCAGTGATTGTTGACGTTACTATCCCACATGATGAAAATCTCGTGAAGGCCGAAAAAGAAAAACAATCTAAATATTTGGACCTAGCCCATGAGATTACCGCCATGTGGGATGTCAATGCGACTATCATTGTGCCGATAGTGGTTTCGGTTAACGGTTTAATAGCGAAAAGCCTCGACCAACACCTTAAGAGGCTATCGCTTAGCTGTTGGATCAAGAACCGGATACAGAAGGCAGTATTACTTGAGACGGCACGTATTGTGCGGAGG
>JAEBDU010011537.1:0-11281 GCA_016802625.1 Heliconius numata
TATCCTATATCTTATAAAACAAAGTCGCTTTTCGTGTCTGTCTGAACTTTCTAACTCTTCTTCTTCTAAACCACCCAACGGATTTTTATGCGGTTTTCACCATTAGGTCGAGTATTCCTCAGGGAAGGTTTATATATAGTTTATTATTTGTACATTCTTATGTAAATTAACATAAATACGGTAAATGTGTCTAAAGTCCTACCTGTTGAGACACTTTCGCGCATGCGCTGCTTTAATGGTAAGTACTACATGAAAATAATGTACTGGAGTATTGTTCCTCTTAATAAGATCTACAAAAAAGTCCGCGATAGCATATTCGTATATTTTAAGAATAACCTGTAGTGATCATATTTCTGTCTAAAAATAGTAATTTCAATATATTTTTTATTGTGAGGGATATTTTTCCATAATGGTATTAATCCTTATCTTTTAAAATACTTTATTAATTTTCTACGTTAAACGAAGATAAAATTTGCTTTTTACACTATTTCGAAATTGCGAATAGTTTTACAGAAAAACGCATTTAATTGTTGACACATCCTGCCGTTCACACATCAGCTGTATGTTACTCAAGTTTCACTTATCCCTTACTCTCAGCATATAAATAAGTATATTAGTTACGTTGGTCATTTAATGTAGATCAAAACTGTCTCTTACTGTTTTTCATTTTAATAAGTACTTTAGAAGTTGTTACAATATCAAAAAATCCTTGCTGCGAAACGGCTCGCCACTCGCCTATAGCGCGTCCGCCCCGCCCGCCTGCCTTACACGCATCGGTGGTTCAGTGGTAAAACGCTCGCCTGCCACGCGGGCGGCCCGGGTTCGATTCCCAGCCGATGCATTCTATTTAATTTTCCTCACAGGCAGCCACGTAGTGCTTGCTTTTCACCAGGGACAGAATACCCTCTTAAGCATTAACCACAAGCTCGAAAAAAAGTTGAATATATTATTTCAGCGCGATATATTTGGTTTCATATTTTTTGTAGTAGTTATTACTAGGTAGGTTTTTGTTTATATTTTTTTCGTTTAAAAATGGTCATTTAACTATCTAAAAATAGTCATTTAAATATATTTTAATAAGTACTTGAAAAGATTAGTAGCACAGATTTAAAATTACGGTACCTACTAAAAAATCCTTGCTGTGTAAAACAATTGGAAAATCCTTATTGAAACTACGAAAATGCGGGTTGCATTAGGGTTTAATTAATTTTCAAATTATCTTAAGTGCTTTGCAAACATATATTATACTAGTGGACCCGAACGCGGCTACGCCCGCTTGAACTATACGAATATTTATTAAATATATTTATGACATTATTTTCAGTTTTCAATAGAGAGATGCGTTAACCAAGTCATTTTGGGTGACGTTTTCTAACAACAAACTTTGCAAATCGTTGCTTAGCAACGACGGTTGTTATTAACATGGCGGAATAAATTGCATGTCAAATTAATAAGTATTTTAATATATTGGTATACAGGGTGGAAGAGGCAGCGCTTCTTTTACTGAAACTGCATATAGGGTAAAATATTTCAAACCCAGAATTAAAAAAAATAATCAAGGTACCTCAACGGTTTGGACGTAGGATTTTTTTTTCATTTCACGATTTTTATCCATACCTGTATTTCGTGTCACGCACACATACGTATGCGACATTGCCGCTTTGACAGGTAAGTGTGTGCATGCCTATGTTATACTTTACAAATGGCGTTTTATTTTAAAACGATAATTTTATTATTTATTTTGTTTGAAAAAAAACTTTTTCATTTTTGAGAATTATTTTTTTTTCCGAATTATATTAGGCTTTTATAGAGTAGTTAAAAATGTGGTTTCATTTAAAGTGGCGCTGACAATTCCACCCTGTATATCGAAAATATTACAAATATGAGAAAAAAAAGTATCCTATGTTCATCCCGAGACCCTCAAGTATCCCTATATGAGTATTTTATCACAATTAAATTAGCGGTTTGGCCCTGATTGCGTAAAAGACAGACAGACAGACAGACAGAGTTACTTTCAAATTTATAATATAGGTATTGATGAATAATCCAGTAGTTAAAGCGGGCGAGAGGGTCGCTAGTATGTTATAAGATCTTTTAAAATGTATGTTGTTTTAGCTTCAGGCTGTGGCAGAGGGAACCTAGTGTTAAGACACTCCATTCCCTATTTCCGTAAAAACTTACGTAAATAGACTTACGGAGTACGATTACTTACACAAGATTTAAAATTTAAACGATGCTAGAATAACGTTGTCATCACAACTCGATTAAGCTACGAAATTGATACTAGAATTTAAGCCAAATCGTCGTTTTCATGGCAATGGTAACGCCTATACTTTTACCTAGCTCGTCGTTAGGCGGTAATTGAATTTAGGTCCGAATTAGCAATTTTGATGTTATATTATACATTATTTGAAAAGTGTTATGTAGGTACCTTAGTTAGAGTGAACTTGACTTAAGAGTATATGGGATAAAATTTTCCGTGTGCGTATTTATAAGAAGGTCATCGATCTGAATAGATTAAAAATGCAATTATATCTTGAAATATGGATATTTTTTACCAGTTCCACATAAATAGGAACCTAAGAATAAAAACGTACTTTTTTACAAACAAAGCGCCACTAAACACGCAATGTTTCAAAAATTAAGTGGAATTATCACGGTATAATTATACTTATACCGTTAATTTGTGAATTCTACGTAATAAACAAAAGACTTCCCACTCTTAATCGAGAGATAATACGCTCGAGAAACTGCGAGGAGATTTTGATATTAAATTTCTAATTATCATATTTATTATACGATTTTCCTTTTATTAACATTTACGTAGAGTGTGCCAGTTTGAAAATCATTAATTTAGTGTACAAAAGTCATAATTTAATTAAGATTGTGTTCTGCCTTCATTCGTATTCCTATTTGAATATGTAAATATATTTAATATGAAATATTTTGAAATTTCTATAATATTTATATTAATATTAGCGAAGCACTAGTCCTAATTGAAAAAAAAAATATGTTTCCATATGACAACACGGGTGAAGCCGTTGATGAAAGCTAGTTTAAATATAATATGACAATGTATCTATAGGGTAAATCTTCAGACGAGATAAAGCTTAGACATATTTAAAGTGTTTTAGTATGAAAATGTTCAGCGTTAAGCTCCGCAGATGCGAAAAATTTAGTGTCAAAAAACACATCAAATAACAATTTATTACATTTCTCCCCGCTCAGATTCGAAGTGGCAACCGTCAAAACATTCCCACCCACCACAACAGCTGTTGAAACAGACAAAAGTCCAAAATCCGTACAAATTGTAAACATTAATTAATTATCTAGTTAAGAAAGGGATTTAGCTTCGTAATTCGTGATTCATAATAATTATCATGACATATCATTTGTCAGCGTCAAAATTATGTATATGATGATTTCATACCAGATATCACGGATAGCTACATAATTATATGCATAGCTTATAAACTCACCTTGACGCTATATCCCGCACATAACAGGGTAGGCAGAGGGAACCTAGTGTTAAGACGCTCCGTTCCCTACTTATCGCCAAATTTTACGAGGCATTGAGTGTTGAGTGGCGGAACTCAACGCACGACTTTTGCTTTGGGGCCAGAGCGAAGACATGAAAATATTAAATTAATAATAATTCATTACCTCGAGTAGGGATCGAACCCACAACCGTTGCGTTACAGTCACACTGCCCTAATTCTGCGCAACGACAGACTCAAATTACGTTGAAAATATATAATTAAATTAATTTAATTTTATAATTAGGTCTAACTTCAAAGAGCTTAAATTGTGGTAAGCTTTCAAGTTTGGAGTGCAGTTTCTGTCTAATTAGCCTCGTATTAACTTATTTCATAGTTTGCGGTATAGAAGAACTTCGTGACATAGGCTTAGGCTCTCCATTCTCTACTAGGATTAGACCTAGAAAGGACACAGTATAGCAATTTTCCTGATTAGACTGGGTAATTTTATATATACTTTTTTATACATAAGTATATAAGTATATACTTTATTTACTTATATACTTATATTAAGCTATTAGATCACCATAGGTAGGTATGTATATCATTTTTCACCATATAAAATATATATTTTACTATTAGTATAAAATATGTTATTAATATAATAAACAAATTAATTTATTTTATTATAATATGATTTCATCTTTACCTCGACATTATTCTTGGCGTTTGATGCTAGTATACGTAATCGTACACGTACTACGTTACATACATATATAGGTGTATCGTACGTCCTAGAAACGGTATCATTTTTCCATTATACGCTTATTATAATTATAAACGTAGATTGTTTTATTATTGTTATTTAAATTCTAATTACTGTTATTCCCTTTGGAGTATATTAAATTCAGCAGATTTTGAAGATATCTTAAAATATATTGGTAGTATAAGTGTTACATTCATCTATGTAGTCTTTCACACTCCATTTCCTCTTTTCTGCTCAATTTTCGATATTTCATGTGTTGAATGGCGGACCATAACGCTGTGCGTTTGATAAAAATAGTAATAAGTCTAAAATATTTTTAAATATACAAAGACAGTTTCTTACCGTCACAACAATACTACAAAATTTTTATTCTTTGCTATAGATGAATACTGTTAAAAGTATTTTGATAAAATTCCTTTTAATGTTTCATACCTTGTTATAGTTCAGCATTCGTTCAATCGTTGAAACGTGACGCGTATGTAAAGCTAATTAGATATTAATGGATCCCATACAATGGAAACAAACTCGCATACCTCTCGCGTCGAAGTATTTTTAAATATTCAACACGCATTCGCGATCACTCGAACGATTTTGTAATGGAATATATGAAAACTAAATTTTCTTTATGCTGTATGATTTGTAAAAGCTATTTTATATATTAGCATCAAATAATGTCTTATTCTAAGTCTGCATATAATAATATTTCATATTTTCTATTTTATTCAATTAAAATTTTTACTTTTGAATGGCGAAATTAAACTATTAATAATGTATAAATAAATACCCCTGGCACAAAAAGTTCTAAAAATTAAACAAATAACTAAAAAAGAGCTGAGAACTTTCAAAGTGCTAAACATATTTTTTCAATTATGGCTAAGAACACCCAAGGTTGTCACTTTTCAAAAAAAAAAACTAAATCAAAATCGGTGCATTCGTTTGGGAGCTACGATGCCGCAGCCAGTCATACATATGCACGAATACCCACGTATAAAGACACGTTAAACTTACAACACCGCAATATTTTCGTCAGGGCTAAAGAAATCGTTGATATCAGCGATCTGGATTCGAATCAACAGACTCTACGCTTGTTACTAAAATAAGCTACCACAACATTACAATAATCTACATAGAATACAATATAATTTTCTAGAAAAAAACTTCGAAGTTGGAAAAGTTGGTAGCACTGCTTTGCATTACAAATTGCGAAGTCTGCTTATGCTTTTCAACAAAATAACAGTTAAAACGGAACACTTTCGAAATTTTACCGACCATGAAAGTACTTCTAATAAAAGTTACTCGGCAACCAAATGCAACCACAGCGGGACGGTGCGGGACGGGGCGGGGCGGGCGCGGCGTATGAAACTTTTTGCGTACTCAAAACTGTATTACACGATATTATTTCTGTTGACATTCTTGAGGATTATTCGTTTTTTACTTCTGCTTTCGGTTTCAATAGTGCTTATTAATAATTACCAGTTGTTTTTTTTTTATGTTGTTTATAATAATTTGAGGTTAATGGGGCGCAGTGGTACAGCGTTTGTCTGTAAACGTGATGGATGTTAGTTGGATCTCACTCGGGGGAATTTTATTTACTCGCTCGAAAATAGAGCGTGGCGTTCAGATCCTCAAAGGAATGTATTAACACTAGGTTCTCCCTGCCTACCCCACTATAATGAAGCTTAATAGTAGGATAATGTAATGTAAAAAACAGATAAAACCTACTATTAAGACAATTCATTCCTCAGTTTAGAATTGATTTGATTATATACAGATTTGAAGGGACCGACTGTCAAATCTATAACCACCTCATCTACATGAGAATTGTACGACTGGTTCACGAAGGCGTGTTTTTAGGTTATCTTTATAGGTATATCTTTCCAATATAACTTACGTAAGTATTATGAGCACAAAATCTTCATGAAAAATCGGTTTTAATAATATTATAGATCAATCATGCTCTCAATCTGCCTCCATTTGAGTTACCGGGATCAAGAAGGTTAAAAGGGTAACGTAAAAACAGAACTTTGATACGCTGATAAAAAATATAATAATAGTAGCGGGACGCAATGCCGTGATCTGCCTTGTTGCCAGTGCGAAAAAATGAAAATATTAAATATTTAAATCCCATGTGATGGAATCGAACCTACAACCGTTTTTGTTTTCCTACGCTTAAATAGAGGCACCTACGCTACGGAGGCCTTAATATATTAAATAATACAAAAATATATTTCGAACAGAAAAGTCTTATTCACATAAAGAAACCCTCCACCGCGCTACGTGATTCATGGAACGTGTTTTAAATGTCTCGCAACCGTGTGTATAGTTTATTCTATTGTGGAAAAATATTTTGCAGGAAAATATAAATTGAATTTGTTTAATTTTTGTTCTCAAGCACGTTATTTTCTATATTCTACGCTGACATGAAAAGCGTTTTAGGATTCGTATAAATATATATATGTACATTCACATATGTGAAGAAGTGCTGAAGTAAGGACAAAATTGTATTGAAAATGCGCAACGAAAGAAAATAGAATAATTTACCGCAAAGTTCGCTCTATTTGTCTTAAAATATAAAATGGAAAAGATATTTTTGTTTTGCCGGCGTTGAAATCGCCACTCAGCTCGCAATATATAGAGAATTGAATGACAAGTGGGAAACGCAGTGTCTTAACATTAGGTTCCCAGGTTCCCTTTGCCCTGGTATGTGTGACATATAGCGTGAAGCTAAAAAAAATATAAATATCAAATATTATGGGCTTGGTTTGAAGCATTGAGTATAAAATTGCTTTCACGAAAATTGTTTATTCTTAAATAGAAAAGTCCATTTAAAAAATATATACCTATATTAAAGTCAAATTTCTAAAGAGAAAATACTAGTTGTACGTATACTTGAATTACTCTATTTGTGAATATATAAAATGCATTCAGATTGCAACAAAAGATTCCAAGTAAAAGCGCAAACGATAAAAGGCCGAACGTGCAAAGATCAAGAACTGTGTGTTCTCTGTTTATAAAAGGATTTCGTGCGCTTTGTAACTTCTTACATTGGTTTTATCAAAAAAAAACGTATTTTTATTTCTTTCATATAAAGTCGTTACCAGAGTATTGGGTTTTTATATTATATTTTTTCCTTGGATTTGTAGGGGATTTTAGATTTTAGTGGTGGGTTTTTTTTTATTATTTTACTTTCATTTTATTTGATATCACTTTTTTTTGTTAGCTTTCTCTAGTTGGTATTGAACCATCATCACGTTTACCTTGAGCCCCACTGGAAAGTTTGTTTTTTTTTTTTTTTTGAGACAACGACACACAATGCCTCAAAAATTGGGCGGAAAGTGAAAAACGGAGTGTCACAAACACTAGGTTATAAATGCATACCATAATTTAATTGTTTACATTATATCAGCACAAATAAAAATGTATTGGCCATAGCTACTATAGTAGGAAATCACTCACCTGTTCTTGGTGACAATCTTGGAGCAGTTTCTACAGTAAATGTAATATGTTCAGATCTGCCTCTACTATTTGCTGCGTAAACAACCAATTTCAAATGCCTATTAGCTCCAAGCCGTCTAAGATTCCACACTGCCGCTCCATTAGTAGAGTTCGTCACTAGACCTTCATTGGCCCATACTTCAGCTATGAATACACATTGTAAGCCACCTTCGTAGCCTGTAAGGAAAGTTTTTTTAGTAAGTGGTTATTATAATAATGCTAATTACTCTAGCCGTGGCGCAGGGGTACAAACGTATATCTAAGCGTATTGTAAGCGCTACAAGTTGTGGATTCGATTACTACTTGAGGAAATGAAATATTTTAATTTTTTCACTCTGGTGTCGAGGCAAAGCGCGGCGTTGAGTTCCTCCATTCAACATACAATACTTTTAGAATTGGGCGGAAAGTGGAGATCGGAGTATTTTAACATTAGGATTCCTCTGCCGTGCTACATGCGGGATACAACTTGAAGCTAAAAAAAATTAACGATTGTAATTCTTTTCTTCTCTTTTATATAAAAAATACGTTTTTAAAATATTGTAAATATATACCAAGATACACTATTTCCATCAAATTACCTGCTAAACACGTCAAATCCAATGAGTCATCGGTTAAATTGTAGACCGAACAATTCGAAGGTGGGTCCGGCCTAGTAGCTGGTAGCAGGGTGTATATACAGGGTGAACTTTGTTGTCCAGCGAGGTTTGTCGCTCTACACGACAGTGTGCCGTAGTCTATGTCGGACACGGGAACGTAGGTTAATACTGACTTCCCAGATTGTGCATCCACTGTAAATCGGTCCTAGGGAAAAAATAATGATTATTATTTTAATGATTTATGTCATATAGAAAATATAGCAAATTATGGCTTTCGTGGCGTGACAGGCGCGTGTAGGTGTGAATGTAATGCGAGGTTGCGGGATCAATTCCCACCCGAAGTATTTACTTAAATTAATATTTCTATTTCTCTTTCCATTTCCGCTCTGGTATCCAAGCAAAAGCGCGGCGTTTAGTTCCGTTAATCATATATTTATCTTTAAAAGTATATAGTTGACTGACAGTTGATAAACAATTATCATTGTGATCATTTTTGCACAATCTACCTTATACGAGTATAGCTATTAAACAAAAGGGCTTGATTTATAAATTACAATAGACTATTATACACCAATATCATAATAATACAATACACGATAGTAGTAAAAATATTTAGAATACTGGTTTTTAAAAATGTTTTTTTGATTAATATTTTTATACATTTTTGTTTTCATAACAAATGAATATTATACATCCGTATAAGATTAAACCTCTGAATATATTTTCTCTATAGAAATCTTAAGAGTTTTTTAATATCTTCTTCGAATTAATTCTTACGTTCAAAGATTTTAATATAAAAAATATTTAATGTTTAGATCTAGTCATGAAAACAATTAAAATTCCTCTCAGCAATAGCAACACAACTATTGAAATTTTCTTAAGAATATAACGGTATAAAAACGTTCTAGATTAAATTTTATATTTCGTTTTGTCTGTACGTATTATATACAGTATTCATTACAGTTTAATTGTATGTATGTATTCTAAATATTTATGTACTTAAGTAAATTAGAATTTATATAAACGTTAATTTATATTGTAATTCATTCAAATTAAAATAAATATGAAGCGACAGTGGCGCTATGGAACAGTAATTGGTTGTAAGCGTGGTAAGTGTGAGGTCGTTTCCACTCGAGAATTTAAAATTTTAATTTAGATACTTTCAATAATTATAATGTACACGGTGAGGTTTCTAGGGATTATGCAATATTTGTACTACAAAATTTTTTTAAAATATTTTAATCTGTCATTTTCTATAATTTTTAAGTAATAAACTTACTATAAATACAAAATGAAGCACGAAATACACAATATCAATCCCAAACCTATCAAACAATAGTGATTTATTCATTGTAAAAATGAATATGAAACAACCGATGTCGAATAATAAAGTTCAATAGAAGGGCCCGTTTATATCACAGAACAAAGAAAAGATCCGCTTTTCAATAATTTCTTATGCCCAAGGGCGATATCATAAAAAATCATGAAGTATTCCCAAAGTTGCGACCTTTTCGCGACTTTTCGCTTCAAACGAGCAAGGATATAGCCCTTTGTACTTACTTATGAAATCTATGTCAAAAAATCTCTAGAGAACGTATTAAGTAATATTGTGAAACTTGAAACTATGTTATAGGGAATGCTTTATAAGAATTCATGTTGTTTCGTTAATGAAATTGTATTATACTTTTGTTTTTTTTAAATACATAAATAATGTAATGTAATAAGAATTTTCTATATAATATTATTAATTTTGCTTTGTCTTTCTATTTATGGAAAGCTTTACAAAAGCTTTAATTTGCTTCTTCGTGGATTTCATTTTATGATGTTTGAAATTTCTCAATTATTATGATTCGGTTCCTCAAAAGAAAGAATAGAACACTTACAAGATTTGTATTATCTTTCTGTCAGTCTTTTTACCCGTTTGTTTGTCGAAATGTGAATATATCAACCTTAATTAATATGAAATATTCAGGTTCAGTTACTTGAAGTCAAAATTTGATCTCCGCTCGAGGAAGTGATTATATGTAAATTATTTTCACTTTCCCGCTCTGTTAGACAAAGCTTGGCGTTGAGTTTCAGCACTCAAGACGTAATTTCTGGAAAATTGGGCGGAAAATATGAAAGCGAGTGTCTTAATAATAGTAAGATTGTTTTAACATTAGGCCTACCCTGTTATGTAAGAAAAAACGTCGGTTTTTAACTGTATCAAAACTTACTACTTAAGAAAAAAATCATAGAAATATCATTGTGAAAATCAAGCAATTTATGTATAAAATGTCTATTTGCAATTTTCATCCACTTCAGGGCTCGACGATTCAATGTAATATAATTTATGGCATTGTATGTCTTAGGTTTGATAAGAATCTTAATTGCTTCATTTAAAATTATTTATTACTTGTATAAAGCTTTCACCTTCACGCTGTTAGTGGTAGCCTTATAGAAACAATTGAACCTTTAGATGTTTAAAGGACACAATTAAAAGGGGTTACTGTCATTATTAACTAAAAGTTTTCCCTTGGCCAGGGTAGACAGAGGGAGCCTAGTGTTAAGCCTTTAACCACTTTTTACAGCTTGGGGCATTGCCTGATGCGCGGCGGATCTCAACGCCGCGCCTCAATATCAGAGCGAAGAAATGAAAATGTGAAATAATTTATTTCCTCGATTGGAAATAAACCCACAACCTGTCGCGCTTATATTCGCACACTTGTTTCTTGGCACCACGACTGGTCTCTAATAATATATGATATCATATAAATGTAGGGCCATCATATAAAATACCAAATACCAAATACTTGATTAGTTATAATTTAGGTTTATTAGTTTTAGTTCATGTAAGTTTGGATTCTCAACTAGAATTGTAATAGATGATAAGCAGTTTAGAATAAAAGGCTATATTATTATACTAGCGACCCCCTTGCGGCTTCGCCCGCTTTTACTACTGGATTATT
>JAEBDU010011542.1:0-17753 GCA_016802625.1 Heliconius numata
AATACAAAAATATGATCTGGATTACTAGAATTAAAACAAATATTGGCAAAAGATGGCACAAGAGTAAAAAATAGTGACGGATGCCAGGAGGACAAGTGCACTCCCAACACCACGGGCGGAGATGTTGCCCTTCGAATCCGCAACCGCCGTCGTCAGAAGACGACTATCGCACTGCGGCTTCGACTGCGGGTTCGGAGGAAGGAATGTCAGAGTCGGAAGGGCCGGCTTTAAGACCACGCCGGCGCGCCGACATCCCACCAGCGGAGGGTTTGGAGCCAGGAGCGTCGAGGATGCTCAACAAGGCTCCCGCTACCGGTGGTAAAGTGCCTCGCATGAGATGGTCTCAACAGCTGAATGAGAGTGTCATGCGTGCGTACTATAGGGCAACAGAGGGGGGAACTAACCTCACTGCGTATCGTTCAAGGTTACTGTCTATGTTTCAGGAGCTTGAACCAACAGCGACCGTTACTGCACAGCGACTGTCGGACAGGGTGCGGATCATTCAGCGACGTCATCTGCTGGATGAATCCGTACTGGAAAGGCTACGCTTGAGCTTTCAGCAGGTCAATACTACCAACAGCAACAGTTGCGACATCAGGTCACAGTTCCAGTACGCCAACATTGAGTCGCAAGGTAATATTGAGTTGTCTGTTAGTGCCCAGGATGATGAGCGATTGAGGAGAAGCTTGAAAGATGCTATTTTGGAATATGGTTCCATTCCGGTAGATCTCAGACCAAAATTACCTCGTTTGCCTATGCATAGACGTAACATAGCACTAGTGAGGATTCTAGATCAACATTTGCCAAGTCATTTTAACAACTGTAACGATCTTACTGATACGCATTCATTGTTGTATTGTGGTGCTGTAGCTGTATGTCGTGTTGCTGGTGTACAGTTCCCAAATAAAGGGGGTACTAAGGCATCAAAGCATACGGTGCCGGCATGGCAGTACGACACTGAAAAGCGTATCAGTCTGACTAGAATCCTCATTGGCAAGCTAATAAGTTTCAAGTCGGGGAATCGTCGACCGAGGGTCATGCGGTTTGTGGCGGAAGCATTTGCTGGAACAAATTTAAAGCCCAGTGAGTATATGGCTAACGTCACAAACCGTATTGACTTTCTGAAACAGAAACTCTATGCATTGGCAAAACGCATTAGAAGATATAGAGAACGATGGGATCGATACAATCAGAATAGTGCCTTTCAAAAGAACCAACGGAGTGTATACAGGAAATGGGAACGTTCTGGGGATAGTGTGGTTAATTGCGAGATTCCGAATCCAGATGCTAGTGCTGATTTTTGGCGTAGTATATGGTCGGCTCCTGTTGAACACACTGAGGGTGAATGGTTTTGTGATATTGCGAAAAATTGCGAAAATATTATACCAATGAGATCTATAAAAATAAGCGAAATTGACGTGAGGTGTGCTATTCGTTATGCTAGTAATTGGAAATGTCCCGGGCTAGATGGGTTGCATAATTTCTGGCTGAAGTGGTTTCGCAGTTCACACTCTGTTTTCGCAACACAATTCCAGGATGCCCTTGACTCTGGATCGTTACCAACATTTTTGACAACAGGTGTAACATTCCTGTCATACAAATCCGGATGTACCACAGAGCCTAAAAACTATCGCCCAATAACATGCTTACCTACCATCTATAAGCTCCTTACATCTATTCTGAATAAAAAAATCACAGGACATATTGTTCGTAACAAAATTTTGGCACCGACTCAGAATGGGTGTAAGGCTGGTGGCCGTGGTACAAAGGAACTTCTTCTCATTGACACAACTATAAGCCAACAGGTAAGGCGGAACAGGAAAAATCTCACTACTGCTTGGATAGACTATAAGAAGGCATATGATTCAGTGCCACATACTTGGCTCTTGAAGGTCTTGGAGTTATATAAGATTGATATTACTTTGAGATCATTTTTGGAGGCTTGTATGGGACAATGGGTCACTGTCCTTCGTCATCTAGGGGAGTGTGATATTCCTGCAACGTCTGAACCGATAAGGATAAAGAGGGGTATATTTCAGGGTGACAGTCTGAGTCCTTTATGGTTTTGCCTAGCTCTGAATCCTCTTAGCACTATGTTAGAGGATTCAGGTTTAGGCTTTCGTCTTCGCCGGGGGGGTAAGGTCATATCTCACTTGCTGTACATGGATGATCTGAAATTATTTGCGTCAAAACGTTCTGATCTTATGCGGCTACTAAAGGTAACTCAAACTTTTAGTAGTGATATAAGAATGGAATTTGGCGTCGATAAATGTGCTAGCATGCATGTAGTGCGGGGGAGTGTGATCAGATCTGATAATATTTGCATTTCAGATTCTGTTTCCTTCAGAACTCTTGGTGAAGGTGAGACTTATAAATATCTTGGAATGTCTGAAGCATTGGGTATTGATGAGCGGAGCATAAAGCAATTGGTGAAGGAGCGTTTCTTTAGCCGCCTGAAAAAAGTGCTTGGCAGCCTTTTATCTGGTGGCAACAAGGTGCGTGCTTTCAACGGTTGGGTTATGCCGCTTTTAGCCTATACTTTTGGCATTGTAAGATGGACACAGACTGAGTTAGACTCCGTAGATCGCCAAATACGTAAATTGTTGACGACATACCGAATGCACCATCCGCGTTCGTCTGTAATGAGACTGTATATCCCGCGTAAGTGTGGAGGTCGTGGCTTTTTGAATGTCAAGAACCTCCATAACCACGAGGTATGCAGTCTTAGAGAATATTTTCTCAAGATTGATGTGGATATGCACAAGGATGTGGTAACAGTTGACAAAGGCCTTACTCCTCTTTCCTTGGGCAAAGAGAACTGGCGTCGGCCTGTAGTACTTACTACTTCTGATCGCATGGCTGTATGGAAGAGCAAGGAGCTGCATGGTAGATTCCATAGAGCCCTAGTGGGCCAGGACGTGGATACTGTTTCATCATTATCTTGGTTACAGTTCGGGGATCTTTTCGGAGAAACTGAAGGTTTTGTCTGTGCAATTATGGACGAAGTTATCAAGACACGGAACTACCAGAGACATATTATGAAAGATGGCACTATCGACATCTGCCGGGCGTGTCATCGACCTGGGGAGTCCCTCAGACATATTGTCTCTGGTTGTTCTCATCTTGCTAATGGCGAGTATTTGCATAGACACAATCAAGTAGCCAAGATAATACACCAGCAACTTGCTCTTCAATATGGCCTTGTAGAATTGGAGGTGCCTTACTACAGGTACAATCCCATGTCTGTTCTTGAAAATAGCTGTGCTTTGCTCTACTGGGATCGGTCTATTATTACTGACAGGTATATTGTTGCCAATAGACCTGATATAGTACTAGTAGACCGAGCGGCGCGCCGCGCAGTGATTGTTGACGTTACTATCCCACATGATGAAAATCTCGTGAAGGCCGAAAAAGAAAAACAATCTAAATATTTGGACCTAGCCCATGAGATTACCGCCATGTGGGATGTCAATGCGACTATCATTGTGCCGATAGTGGTTTCGGTTAACGGTTTAATAGCGAAAAGCCTCGACCAACACCTTAAGAGGCTATCGCTTAGCTGTTGGATCAAGAACCGGATACAGAAGGCAGTATTACTTGAGACGGCACGTATTGTGCGGAGGTTCCTCTCTCTGGAGCCCTAGCCACCGATGGCTTGGACCCTTGTCCCGCCCTCGGAAGAGTGGTTTTTTTTTTTATATTTTTAAATGTATCTTTTTTTTATAATAATTTATATTTAAAAATGTAAAATTGATTCACTAATTTAATAAAAGTATATTCAGTCAATTAATATATATATGCATAGATAAAGCTGGCAAAGCCAGTATTATTGATAATAAAAAGCTATCTTAGCCATTTTGATTTTGAGTTTGAGATTGTCTGAAAATAATTCAGTTTTATATCAATTAAACTTAAGCTATTTGTACATTATATATCTACGTATGGATTTAATCGACTTTAAGTATGCATCTTGGCGCATATTTTTAAATATGCATATTGCATACGGTATATTTTCCTTAAGAATTAAATACCGATTTATAAATAATTTATGTTTATGTTATAAAATAAGTTGACTGTTTGTGTATGTATGACAAACATATAGAAACGTTCGTTGAAAGACCTATACGGGTCCTAAACACAATTGCACAATATTTTGAGAGTATAATTGTCGATGTGTTTGTCTGTGTGTGTGTTCATACTAATCTCAAAAACGGCTTAACTGATTTAAATACAGTATTCAATATTGCTACAAAATGAGTGTTTTAGTAAATTGGTTAAAACATTAACTATCAATGTATGGATATTATTTTTAAAATCTTGGGGGCCACTTGTTATGAATCATTTTAGTGTCTTCTCAATAGATGAAAACTCTATAAGATTTGTATAAATTTGCCGTACAGAAAGAACCTACGTATTTTGCTATGGCTTGTTTCCTATAGAAAATCTTTTACGGAAGCCTTCGTGCAGAAGGCGGAAGGAAGTACCAAATATTGACATGATATATTACCTACTGCAGCATTATTTATTAATATCCGATCAAAACTTGATATTAATAACTGCGATAAGTACACCCACTAGGTAAATAATAAATTAGATCACCATAATAATATGTATATAGAAAAATTACATGCCTGTGCGTCTGGCAGACTTTTTTTAATAATTCAAAAGAAAATCACGCAAGAAAATTCGGGTAAGTAAATTGCAAGATTGTCTTTTTTTAGTTTTATTTTTTTCATTATTATTATAGCGAACGAGGCAGACAAGAGGCAAAACCCTGTAGTAAAGTATAACTATCTTTTTACTTAATCGATACACACTTGTAAGTTGTTTTTCTGATACAACTTTTATCTAAATTATAATATTTATAAGAGTTCACATGCGAGTCGTTGACCCTAACATAGTAACATCGGTTATTAAATGTTAACTGTGTGTGTACGATAAATTAAAACGGTTTAGCTGCATGTGCGGGATGAACTGCACATAGCAGGGAAGGCAGAGGGAACCTGAGAACCTTATATTGAGATACTCATTAAGATACTTCCGTCCCCCACTTTCCACCAATATAGTAATCTCCATAGTAATATAATGTCTTTAGTGCAATAGATTCATAACTATAAAAAAAACTCAATAAAATAATAAAGTTACAAAACGTACAATTAAAAAGAATTAAATTAAACAAAACATTAAATTTAAACAAAACGCTCAACTGCTAAAAATATTACACAAAAGAAAACAGTTAATTAACTCTTTTCTTGTGTAATTTACCTATGATATTTTTGAATCTCGTTGCCACAAATGTTTATTTTTGATAGTTACCTACTTGTTTTAAAAAAAGCAACATATAATCATTCTTTAGATATTTATAAATAAAAACCCCGAGCTATGCTGCCTCCTATTCCCCTGTTTCCTCTGCATATTGAAGTGGCGGGCAAATTGCATTTTTTCAAGTGCATTCTTCTTTACTATGTAATTAAGAAAGGTGGCACGTCTTAAATTGTGTTACTTTCTTGCAGATAAATATCATTTTAAAATAGAATGCATGCGTAAAGATACGTGTGTAATCATAGTAAGGAAAGAAGCTCACGTGTAACTCATAAATAACTGGGTAGGCAGATTGAACTTAGTGTTGAGACACTCCGTTGCTCACTTTTCGCTGAATTATCGTGGTGCTTTGTCTTGTTACCAAAGCGAATATTAAATAATAATTCGTTTCTCCGAGCGGGGGTTGAACTCACAACTTTCGCGCTTACAGTCACACGCTTGTGCCCCTGTGCCATGCTAAGAAAACGTTTTCATGTGGAGAACTAACTGAAAACAACCATCCGACTTTTTCTATTATATCATAACGATTAAAAATATATAGAGTAGATTTTGCTCTACTAAAAGATACTTAATTAATAACAATATACCAAATCCTAAATATTAATTTATGTACCTAAGTAAAAATCTAAATAAAAACCTACGTGAGACGTCTCTAAGTGATTGATTGAATTATTTACACTTAATTTGCCTTTATCTGATAGCTTTAGGCCTTAAGGCAAAACTAGTCTAGCTTTTCCTACTAGTGTACAATAATTATGATATGTAAAATATACATATAGGTATAAAATACCGGTATTCTATTGTATAATCGTGATCGGTCGTCTCCTTTCACTTTTGCCGGACGCCAACCTCTGCGTGTTTCCATTGCTGCATCGGGTATTCTACTGTAGGTACCAATCAACCCAGTTTCCCTCGCACTATGATCTTTAATGGAATCCTTGTGAAGCACAGTCATTATTTAATTTTAAATATGTATAAAATATATTGAGCGTAGTATATCGTCGTGCGAAGAGATGAAGATCGAGCTCAGTGGCGTGCCATTGGAGAGGCCTATGTCCAGCAGTGGACGAGGACAGGCTGATGATGATGATGATGATGATGATGATGATGATGATGATGATATCGTCGTTGCGCAGGAGCACGGGAGTTTGACTGTAACACGATGGTTGTGGGTTCTATATCCACATGATGGAATGAATTATTATTTAAATATTTTTATTCTTTGCACTGGCACCAAGAGTTTGCCTGCGAAGCCTGGTATACAGTTCCACCAATCAACACGTAATTACTCAAAATATTCTGAAGAAACTGAGGAACGGTGTGTCTTAACACTATGTTCCCTCAGCCTATCTTGCTGTGCGCGGGATATACAGAAGCTGATGAAATAATATAACAGTCATACCATATACTCCATATAGGTATAGATTCAATTCACGCTGTGACTTTAGATCGCCTGCCTTAATATATAAGTCAATCACCATTGATTATAATGGTTTATTGATGGCTGATTAAGTTACATTGTCTTGTTGCCGTACGTCCGCATGCCTGAGTAACTGCCACACCTTTGACTTTTTTTAAGAACATACCTACTTTATTGTTATAATTATAATTGTCTTAAATTTTAATTATTTTCATTTATTGACTTCAAATAATATTTCTTAATATATGAAAGAGTATTGAACTTAAATAAATAAAATATAAGGTTTTTTTTCTATTTAAAAGCATTTAAAAGTTTTGCATGAGTCCATCGTCAAATTCATCATTCTGCTTACCCTTTAGCATGAACTACATGAATATATATTTATTTCTTATTACAAATCATGTACACCTAGACAATTTGATTTAAATTGTTAGTTAAAATGTAACAATCGTATATTACATGTTCTAAGAAATTGGAACCTGGTAAAATTTTTGTAATAAAACCCGCAACTATGGCGAAGTCTCAATTAGAAATAAGTACAAGTATATAATATTTATTATATATAGCATAGTAATTACCTTCTACTATCTAAGGAGGAAAAATATGCAAAACCATTATAATTATGTAATAACAATAAGTAGGTACATCATTTCGAATATTAAACGAAAAAATAAAAAATAAACTAAAATGTGTATACAAGCAAGTACATTAGGTACTGTCAACAAAACAAACATAAAAAAATATCTCCACGTTTTTATTTTAGTCAATAGGTATCCAAAAGGAACCTCAATATTATAAAACAAAAACAGGAAAACTGATAGTTATGTAACGTCAACACGTTAATCACAGTGTGTACTTAATATTTCTGAGATACGACTAAATTGTTCTCACAAAGCGGACAAGAAGTAAAAGTTACTTGAATAAAACGTCAAGGACATTAGATATAGAGCATTTATTTATACAAAAACTTGTTTTTCTCGACTCTACAATTTATTAAGAAATATAAGGAACTATGATTCGATGGGCAATTCGCCGGGCATTCCGATGCACCTCTCCCAATAACGATTCATCGCGTTATATCTGTGCCTGTTGACACCGCTTAAACTGTGAGCTTCATCCGGATATGACTGAAAGAAAAATTTTTTTGAAAGATCTGGCTTAAAATTATAGTTAATATATAGTAGACGCAGTTAAGCATTTCATATAGTATATAGTATACATACTATCTGATATATTTAACATAAATACTATATAATAAATAGTCTTTATTCCACTTCAGTGGTTATATTTAAGATTTATTAAAGACAGTGTTAAAAATGGCGGATCTAAACAAATCTTATTTAGTATATAATACACGTAGTTGAGAATACTTATGGATTTAAAACTTATAAAAAAGGTATGACTGGAAATGGAAAGTTATGAAGTATACATAATATTACTAGGAACATACACAAATATATTATCGGTACGTTTGTTAACTGTTGGTCATTCAGTTTATACGGAATATACGTGCATACAAACGAAGAAAAATACATTATTACCATGACTTTTATATAATTTGATACTAAGAAGTATGAAGATATGATTGTGAATAATATTGTATTGATGATGTCACTAATTAATTTATTTATCTCTTCTAAATCTAACTTTAAAATATTAAATATATAAATCTTAATATAAAATATATAATATAAATCTTTATCATATTAATTGAAAAAGCTTTATATTAAATAATTAATTTTAAAGAGCATTACGCTTACATAGAATGTTAAGATTAGTTAAAGAAATGGACTCTAGCGACATTTTTTATTAAGAAAAAATATTTTAATACACAAAAATATGAAATCAGATAAATATTAAATTTGAAATTTCAAGTTTTTAATTAATACGGCTTCCGAATGAACTTGTTCTAGCGATATTATTTTCATATCTATACGTGGTTCAAATGTGAATTAAAACGTCATCAAAAACTAGTAATTAATGATTACCGCAATTTGAATTAGCGCGCAACCGTAGATAAGAGTGTTGGTTTACCACAACTTGTGTGTACGGACATTTGTTTCTACGAACCCCAGTATTACGCTCTGAGGTCATCAAAGCAATAATTATAATTTTATTTATCTGTATAAATAATAAACAAATACCATTCACGATTTCTAGGAAGTTAGAAAATATTATTTTTATATTTTTACGAGTAAATAATAAACACTCTTTAACATCCAAATTATAAGTATATGAGAGTTAAAAGGTAACTTAAAATAAATTTTACTTTTGGTAAGCTAAAACTTAATAGATATAATAATAATCCTCAATCGTCCAATCTACATATTTTCAATTTCAACTTGCCATTTGTTCAAAAGGAATATCTAATTCTTGCAGCTTCTTATAAAGTTTGGCTGCATTTTGATAGTGCACATTGTCGTCTGCATTTCCGTGCATTATATAAACGCTCTTTCCTCGTAATTTTTCAGCTAGAAGAGTCACATCTCCCGCTTCATAGCCAGCCAGGTTATCTTCTGCAGTGGGTAGACCCATATAACGTTCTGTATACATTGTATCTGAAATATTTCAGTTCTTTTTAGTTTAAGTTTTTAATATAAGTTAATAATATTTATTCGGATATTATTGGAGTATTCAAAACATATAATAAGTATATAGGATTGGCTCTTAGAATAATATACTAAAATGTTAAGTTAATCTTAATAAAATGTTCATGAACGAATTAATAGATAACTCCTAATTTCGCATTACAGGTTTCAATTTCGCTAAACGAAAATAGAAGCTGAAGTAATATATCGTTTAAAATATTTTAAAAAATACTTAATTATTAATGGCTATTTAAGTAACTAGGTATAATTTACTATATTTTAATTAGAAGCATAGATTCCTTACTGTAATACAGCCAGGAGGTGACAGGAGCACCAGACACGCCGCACTGGAACATGCCAGTGTCGTCGTGCACCAGCGTCAGTAAGGTGGCGTAACCCCCGTAACTGTGCCCCCACATCGCTACTCGATCAGGGTCCATAAATTGGTATTTATTTAATACTTCCCTAAATATAAAATATGATAATTAGACATATTTTTTTATTTAAAGTACAAGTTAAGAATATGCATACCTTCAGGGTATGTATTTCGAGTAAACTTTACATGTATTTTATTGTCAGTTCTTCAAATTTCAAACAAAATTTAACATGACTCTATATATATATGTAGTATATGCTGTTTCTAAAATTTGATTTTATCACATAAGCTCGTTTAAAGTTGGAGGAACCCATTTGAGGAACTGAAATATTAATTTACATTAATATTTTCATTTCTTCAATCTGGTCTCGAGGTGAAAAGTGGGAAACGGAGTGTCTTGACACTAGGTTCCATCTGCCTACGCTGATGCGTGCGGGATGAAGCGTGAAGCTGACTTAATTTTTATTTTTTGATCCTTTAAGGGTTCCATTTTTTCTTTTAAGGTCCTACCGTAATACAACGAAGTGATCGAATATTTCAACAGTTCCCAGTGCATTATTTAGTGAGTATAGCATTTTTTGTCCATTCAAACCCGCGCCGCGTCTATCCGCCATCATGTAGATTGTGTCGCGATTTGTAGTTATATAAGAATGGTAGCCTAAAAATTACAGAAAAATTAAATACCTACATCCATGAATTGAAACAAATGAATAATACGTAGTCCATAATAAACAGGATTGTTAACGGGATTGTTTACTTTGGCAACCCTGAAAATAATTCTACTCATATATTTTTTCAAATCTAATTAGGACAATTTTGTCTTAATATGCATAAAAAAAGTTTCTCCTAAGTTCCGTAAAGAACCAGAGTAACTATAAACAAAACAAAACTTACCAACAGTGAATGTATCGAAAACAGTATTTGTATTAGGTCCGGAGTAGACGAAGAAGACGACGGGATATTTTGTTTCAGTATCACTAACATTCAGACCTGGCGGCAGGTGTATCCTGACTGGTGCTGGATATCCATCCTCCAATGGAACAGTTGTTATGATGCTCTGGGGCCTGTCCTTGCCAATGAGTCGGGTACGAACTATTTGATTATCTTCCCATGTTAATAGGATTCGACGATTCTGGAATAATTTTATACTATACTTCTATTGGTTTTAGTTATAACGGTTACTTTTAAGATATAATCAATCGATGGTAATATTTCGATGGCTTTTAAAGTTGCTTTTCATATTTTATTACTTACTTTTAGTCTGATGAAGGGCATTCCCAATATTATAATTTGCCCCCTGCCAGATGGGCCGACATAAAGAGGTTGGCGGGAAGCGGATGGGTCCGAAAAGCTGAGGATCGAGTGTGGTAGCGAGAATTGGACAATGCCTATGTCCAACAGTGGACAAAAGATGGCTGTTGATGATGATGATGATGATCTGGAAAAACTATTTTCCCGTACGTACCAAAGGATCAAACAGGTAAACAGCTGCAGGCTCATCAGAAGAGGAACACGTGATGGTCATATACGACCCTCCCAGGCTGGCGGTGGCGGTGGCCCACGTACAAGGGCCCCCGTCTGGTAACTCTATGTCGCAACTGAGACACGCCGCGTGCGACCCCTCCATGTGGACTTGTGTTTGCCATGGCGCGCCCGTTACCGTACGGGTGAAGTAACTGGACGATTAATTATAATTATACTAACTACTTCTACTCTTAAATTGTTAACTAAGAGGTAAATGATTTATAAGAAAAAAAGGGAGCTTAAAGTTTTTACCACATAGCAAATTAGGCAAAAAAAACTCTCGTAGAGATTTCGTTCTTCACTTCCCGCCTAAATTCTATTGACTAGCTAAACTCAGTGCGTTGACTTAATAGAACAGAAAAATCGAAATTTTTATAGTATGATTATTTCTTTGAATATAGATAAAACCCACACCACAGGATAAAGAAAATGAATTTATATTTCCCCAGTAAGGTTTTGGTGAAGTACAAAATAACAACGAACTTCAGAATATAATGTAATAAATAAAAAAAAATAAGTGGAAAATTTTTAATTATCCCAAAATATAAAATACCAAAGCCACGTATAAGAAAATGCATTTACTAAAGTAAAACTATAGTTATTTGAAGTAACAATATACATACATTATCATAAAAACGTATGCTTCAAATATGTGGGTAGATATATTTAAAAACATTAAAATGCTATCAACAAATATTTAAAGAACAATGCTGGCCTCATTATTGCATGTGACGTAAGTAAGGTTAGAATAGATAAAATATTCTAAATATAATGCAAAACACATACCAAATAGCCATTTATTTGAAATCCAAGAACAATTTACGTGAGTTCGATATTAAAAATTGTTGCTCGATGCACTCGCAACATAACATGAGGGTGCATTCCGCATACTAATAAGCTGATATATAGGAATTTGAAAGTATGTGTAGGATATTTTATTTAAACAACTGAAGCAACTGGGACCAGTCGTGGCGCAGGGGCCCAAGAGTGTGATTCTAAACGAGACAGGTTATGAGCTGGATTCCCACTCGAGGAAATGTAATATTTATTACTTTCAATTCTTCGCTCGGGTACCAAGGCAAATCGCGGCGTTGAATTCCGGAATTATGATATATTACGACGGAAACTAGGGAACGGAGTATCTGTACTCAAAAAAAGGTTCCCTCTGCCTACATTGCTGTGTGCGGAATACAGCTTATAAAATGTATACATTACTTACTAAAGTAAATTTTCCTCGTTCATTCCAACGTAATTATTAACAGTGAAAGCCCCAGGAGTGATTGAGGTAGACACAATTGATCCACCGATTCTCATACTGACGTACAAATGCTGCCATATATCGCCACCAGTCTGTTCCAGAGACCAGCGAGTTGATACATATCGGTCTCCGGCTCTACTGAATCTTGGTAAAGCGATAGGAACCCAACCATTTGGCTGTTGACGATGTTCTTCCTACAGGATTCAAGAAATTTTTAATGTTTATACGACGCCATTGGAGCACAGCTGGGATATTATAAATCGATGGCTATGAATTCAACTCACGCTTGGGGTAATGCATTATTTAATAATAAGCGTCTAGTCGTCGAATTTCCTCGCTTTGGTAACAAGGCAAAGAACGACTTGGCGTTGAGTCCGTAAGTGGGGAACAGAAGTGTCTTAATATTAGGTTACCAGGTTTCCAAGTTCATTCTACTATAGCGTGAAGTAAAAAGAAATAAAAAAATAAGAAATGTATATTTAATTATTTACCCTACCTCGCATTGATTCGTAACAATATCACATATCCTGAACACCGTATAGTTTTGTCTTCTGTTCAACCAATGTACTCCGATTTCCGTGGTCGTAGGCCATATAACTCCACCTAAGATATGGTCGCTAGTCACAATTTCTGGCGCTTCCAAAGTTATAAAGTTCAAATTGTTAACTGCAGTTCTGAGGTCTATCACGCGGAGAGTTACTGTTGGATTAGTGCGACCGACCTGAAATGTTTTTTAAACGGATTTTTTCACAAACTTTTAACGATATGGTAATAGTAAAATATAGCATAAATTTTATTGTATAGGTGTTTATCGTAATGCACACACTTATTTAAAATATATAGGTAAATAACATGTAAAATTTAAAGAAAATTCTCACGTTTGTAATTTTAATAGCAAAAAATAACAAAATAAAAACTCATATGAATAATTTAAATTATTTTTAGCGTACATATCTGTTAAATATTTAAATTTATTTTCCATACATCACAATGCATACAAATACAAGTTGGAAACTGAAAATATGTAAGTACACGACCGTAACGGCTTTGTCAGTTTAATTATTGTTTGCTCGTATGGTTTGGTTATCCAAATTAGTGTTCATACATTTGAGTTTATTGTTTGGTCATACTTTTTGTCCTTATACGGCTATCTGATATGCAATCGTCATAAAGAATATAATAAAATAACCTTGTAAAATTTATAATATATTTTCAAGTACCAGGCATCGATGTATCTTCATTAATTTTGTTGTAATTTTATATAAAGCTAAATAAACAAGAAAATTGTTTTCCTTTCTCTTTTCTAATGCAACTAAACAACACCTGGATATTTTTTATACTCTTAAGTATTTACATATTTAAAAAATCTATAAAATTTCTTTATCTATTCTATTAAAAAACCCTTACCTTAGGGTACTTCAGATCAACAACTTCAGGATATAAATCTTCTGGATCAGATTTTTCTACGAAATAATAGTATTTGTAACTTTCCACCAAGGTATCATTGTAGCTGGCGAAAGCCAAATAAGTACCATCGGGAGAGAACCAAGTTGCTTGTCCGGTATACATAACATCCTCTAGAACAATAAAAAAAATATATTAAATTAGGATTTTAAAGCTATTAAATACTAAAATCTATTCAGAACGGGTGACCAAATTAACCTTATTTATATAATATGGAGTTGCGAAAGTAAACTAAATTGGCAAGAGGGCTTTACGGTCTCATCCATTCCGTATATGTAGCGATTAGATAAACAAAGAAACAATTAAAAAAATATTACCTTCATATACCCAATCAGCGTGGCCATTATATATAACACCAGGTATTCCATCTGACGTGATTTGTATGGGCTGGCTGGAGTTCTCTGGTAAATAGTACACGTTGTTATCCAATACGTAAGCTAAGGAATGACCACCGCCGAAGATGCAAAGCTGGAGGCGTTGGTGATTCGCGACGTACGTAACTTGACTGTATTAGGAAATAAAATATATTAACAGGTATTAGGAAATATTACTTAAAATGCGTAGCGTGGTTTATAATTATAATTAAATGTCGTAGGGGTACAAACTATTAAAATCACTATTTAGGTTGAAATCACGGTTTATGTCAATGTTTGCAGGTTCTCCCTTGTTCAAATGTCATAAAGTTTTACGCATGGTTTACTTTACTGATTTGATAATGCGATGGTCATGGTTGTCCCAACCCAGAGGAATGAGCATTTATCCATTCTGGAAAGGTAAATCTACGACCTCCATTTCCACTAAACACTTGTGGGTTAAGAATTCAGGAAACCTTTGCTATGATATCTTTGCTACATGGCAGCGAGAAAAAAGCATTAAGCTGAAAAGAATATTGCGCAATTTTACAAACTTTTATATTACTTACGCTGTATCTATTTCATAGAGTGCGAATTTGGCAGTTGTTGAGTATCTGTATACCTGAAATAGAAAAGCTTATAATATTACAATATAATGTAAAAGAAAAATATTGCTATAATAAAAAAAACGATGATACGAAAATTGGTATCAAATTAAAATATTTACGAATATCACCGTGTATCACAGGATTACACTTATCCGTCTGAATTTATCTTTATTTGTTTTATAACAGATCATAATTGTTGATAAATGGGCTAAGATAAAACATATTTAAAGCAATCGATATTTTTACACAAGAGCAAATAAGTATCTATTAAAAACTGTAAAATTTACTTACAGATTCAACTTCACTGGGAGCCAATATAAATTTCCTGTCAGCTGACAATATGGGATTTGAGGTGTTCAAGAAACCCTGAAATAATAATTATTAATTCATACAAAAAAACGCATTTTAATGAAATTGCCGCTTTCGTGATGAAAAGATTCAAGGCATTAAGTACTTATGCTTTGCCTAAGCATTTAGAGTTGAGAATCACTTAAACTGATCAAACCTATGGTTTTAACTGTCTTCGTCACCAAAACGGAAATTTGTAATCATACTCTTAGGTGGACATGGCTTAAATAATTTAAATTATGGGGAATGGGGAAGAATCGACGTCAGGTGGTTTCTGCAAATATGGGTAGTGGTAAAAAAATATGAGTAAATAATGTTTAAAAGTAAAAAATAAGTATCTATTGATTATTATTATTTTTATAAAATCATACCATAAGTTCTCCAGATACAAGAACGTTTCTCGTAAGGGTAGAAACATCGTAAACGTAAATCCCGGACTCGCCAGGAATCGTGTAGGAGAATTCAGTATCTGCAAACAAAAATTATATCGATTTAATCCTAAAAAATAATAACATTGAAAGGGGGCAAAATTTGGTATTAAAATCACTAGTTCAAGTGGTGGCATCAGATGAAAGGGCCCTGGCAAAGCTAAGTTTGAATTACAGAAAAAGCTCGAGAACTCCAAGTTTTGTACGGAACCCACGGTGGGGCGTGGACAGGCCCGACTCGCGGTTTCCAGGTTCGTGGAATAAAACAATTAAGGAAAGCTACGTCATTCTGATGTGAATTTATACTTGTACATCAAATTACATGTTATAAATTTGAATATCGAAATAAGTACCTATCCATTTGGATTTTACTATACCTACACGCCACAGTTATAGATACTATCAGAGATACAAATCAGAGTTTATATATTTTTTTAATAGACCAAACTCAACATTAGGTTCCGTTATATCATTGACTCTAAATTTATGTGACTTTTTACCCGAGATCCATGTTCCATTGAAGCCACGCTGCGAGAACTGTCCGGTCACAAACTCCTCCATTGTGAAGGGGTTTTGACCTGCCACTGCCGCCACCACTGCGGCCCAAAGTAACCAAACGCGCATCTTATAAAAGATACAATTTATGTTTTTAAAATCAAAATATATCAGAAAAATAAAAATCTAGTAAGTAATTTTATAAATAATAATAACAATTGAATTGTTATCTTTTCATTTTCCTGGTAAGAACTAGGTAAGTAGATTACATACACCAAGATAAAAAAGGAAAAGGTCGTGATGATGTTCATCATACAAACATGTTCAAGATGGAATTGAATCCCATGTCCACGTCCAGCACGTCCAGCAGCTTAATAAAATATTTACTAAAGACTATTCGGAAGAGTAGGAGTAGGTACTACTGGTATGACTATGTACTGTAAAACTAATGGGAATATGGGGACCAATGAAACTTCATTATAAAACAGGAGGAGTTAGTCCATTAATTAATCTTTACCGTTTTCTGATTTATCTGCATATATAGCAAAGTAAATTAGTGATAGAAAATTCGATTATGAATTGTAAAGCTATGATTGTGTACCTACCAAGAACGCGTCTAAAGACGGTGGCTGTGGGTTCAAATTTACACCGTTATCTATATTTAAACTTATAACTCTGCCAAAGTCTAATATATTGGAAGATATTAAGGCAATAACAAATAGATTTAGACTCTTTGAATGAAAAAAATATTATTCTATTATTTGGGATGTGACGATGCACAGCATCTGTGAGAGGGCGCTGTATACTTCCCTTTTATTATCCAATGATGTTCACTTCCGGTTGCTGTTTTCGACCAATCAGCGATCGCCGGAAGTCACGTGGTCTCAGGTGGTAGGGCGCCGGAACGTATAAAAGGCGACACTACGCTTCTTACCTCATAGCGTCGTTATTTCCCATCAGAGTAACATTGTTTAAAAGTGAAAGTGCTGTGGTAAGTGTAGTGTTGGAGGTGGAATTTCTTCACATCGTGAACCGGATTTCTATATCGGGCCTACTCCTGGGAAGGCCTCCAGCAAAGATGTTCATCCTCATCAGAGAATTTGTTTTTGTGAAATTCAAAGGTAAAAAATGGACAACGGGTGAGTCATTTAAACCTCTTGTTTAACAAGTATCTACATGCATGTAATACTGTTCTATTGCTTGGTATCATATATACCAATACAGTAGTGGATTCTGAGCTTCACCGAACACGGCTGTGTTATAACCTACAGTAAGGTTAGGTTAGGTTATCTCAGATTTTCAGCAGTTATGGCCCAATTTTATTCAGTTAACGGGCATTGCAAAAAGCAAGAGGACTCATCGCTTGTTTCACGCTCTTGGGAACGTTCTCAGCATAATATCATGCGATGTAAACGGAGTTTACTAAATAAATCGGTTTTCACCGAGTTTACTTAGTTGTATATTATCTATTAATATACTACCTTCGTTTAAATGCGATAAATTCGTTAGGAGCGTATCCTGAGCGAGTTATCAAATATATAAAAAAAAAAAAAAAAAAAATTCTGTTTT
>JAEBDU010011545.1:0-30907 GCA_016802625.1 Heliconius numata
AGTAAAACTAGTAAAATAAACTCCATTTGATACACTTTTAGTATTTTTATATTATTAAGTTACCCAGGGAAACATTTGTCATATGCATGACGTTATAGAAAAAGTTTTCCTTTTGTTCTATTTTTAACTATGACTCTAACATTACTTATTTAAACTTTAATAAAATATTATGCTATATTTTTTTATTATTCGTATTGTGGTCCAGGTAAAAAGTGCGTGATTCAGTACTATGAGAAAAGGTTCAAATTCATTAATTTACAAAACTATTTTTGGCGTTTCTTTCACTAAGAAAGTCTTATCACTACATTTTATTTGCCCACCCCACAAATGTACTTGCAAAACATACAGATATAAAATAAAATGAAAATAACATTTAGAGTAATAGTTTGAAGTCCGTGGTGGTGGCGACAGTTTATGACTAATCTTCTCGTCTAGGTAACAAGACATAGCACAGCATTGATTTCCTCATCTGTCCACGCAACGTCTTGAAAATTAATTGAAAAATAAAGAACGGAGTGTCTTAACACTAGGATATCTCAATCTACCCTGTGTATAGGGAAAATAGCGTAAATCTAAAAACACCATTAATTTTCACGCATGAATGAATACAAACTTTTATAACAAAATTTTCAGTTTAAATTTTTCCTATTTTTTAACTACAATTGTTATAGAAATTTGAATTTTATCACACTAGCATTACGCTCCATTAAAATTCACTCGTGACTATGTATTAGCGTTTTGTTTCACGTTTTATATGGAAGTCCACAGTCGTTCGTTCATGTTATGCTCCGTTCGATTAAATGTGAAGTTGCGAAAAATATTTACATTTATATTTATATTTTGAAATATAAATATGTATTTTTTTTAACATAAGTATATGTAATTGTAATTTTTCGTGTAAAGGCCAGGGCCAGATATGATAAGAGTTTACCGCCGCCCACGACCACATGTAATACCAGAGGAGCTACAAGTGCATTGCTTTAAGATGGAGATAGATGCCCATTTTAAAGATACCAGTGTTGTATCGACCTGGAAGCAGTGCTGCAAGTAGACCAGTCCACAATTGTGTGATGCGTAGAAGAAAGTTCCTACGAAACCGCACAGTAGAGGAGTGCCACGTATCTAGGTGGTTTGGGTGGTGTTTAAGTTTGTGGCGTGTGTAAACGCGATATTTATAGACTTGATCCCCTACCTGAGTAATGATTGTATTTAAATTATTTTAATTTGCCCACTCTGATAGACTAAGCGCGGCGTTGAGTTTCGTAACAAAAAGGAAAGTGAGAAACAGAGTGTCTTAACTCAACGTTCCTTCTGCGTACCTTTTGCTTTTTTTAAATTATTATTTATATTACTTTTCGTCGTCACTTAGTCATTAGCTTCAACGTGTTTAGTTTTTGGACTTAAATTGCTAACATTCATTTAGACATGTTTCTGAACTTAAGTTGTTACTTAAGTGGACTCAAGTCTTTACAAACGAGGCAAGGACAGGTCGAGTTGACGATTCAAGACTTGTGCAAAGGCGTTGGTCCTAAGAGACATCTCATCTAATGAAGATATTTTTGATATATTTAATTTTTAAATTAGAATTTCAAAGGTTCTCAGATTTGCTCTAGACTACCCTGTTATGTGTTGATATAGGGAGAAGTAAATTTTTTTGAACTCACAAATATAAAATTTACTCAAATTATGTCAACTACTAAAACTAAAAGGCTTCTTTGACTTAAATTAATACACTATGTAATTTAATCTGTAATTGGAAGAATGGGATTCTCAAATCGAGAGAATGAATTATTTACATTTTCTCCCATTGATACCATACGGAGAACGAAGAATGGACTATCTCATTATAACAAGATAAAGCTTGAAACTGTGAATCCTTATAATTATTCATACCAAATAATTATTTATACTAAGACAAACTACGATAGAAACAAATTTATATGAGTAAGGAGAGCATTAATTCCTTGCGGGTGTACTGTCTAATAATAAATGCATATTATGCTCTTAAGGGCTTAGAGCTTACTGAACGTCTCTCCTGCAACTTAGATTATCTCACGTATGGAATTATGCTAAGCATATATTTCGTTAGACTATATAATTCAAAATAATAATAATTATTAAGACAATTATGGCACAGTGGCAGAATCGTGTGATGGTTGTGGATTCTATGCCCTCTCGGGGGTATGAATACTAAAATGTTAAAATGTAAAATGTTGTTTTATGGCCGTTTTCATAACTTTTTTTTTACTTTCACCAAAACAATCCCAAAAATAAACACAAGGTAGGCAATGATAACGTAGAGTAACGGAACTTAACGCCGCACTTTATTTTTAAGTGTTAAGTTCCGTAATATCTACAAAAACTTTTCTAATTTGACATCATCTAAATATTTTTTGTTATTCTTGAACATATATAAATATTTTTTTTAAATATTTAAAAAACCTTCTCCAAATTAAAACTAGTTTACCAGTCCGCTATATGAACGACTGCCATTCAGGCGTTTAGAGCGAGCGAATGAAAAAAAACGGCTGAAATAGCAAAATGCCACCATCATTTCTACTCGGTCGCCGCACATGCTATGTTTTTGGTATAAGTTTTATATGAAATTGATTTTTATATTATCTACATATTTCTACGCTCTTATTGAGGTAAAGCATAGCGTTGAGTTCCACCACTCAACACTCAATGCCTCAAGGATTCACCAAAAAGTGGTTAGCGGAGAGTCTTAACACTAGGCCTGCCTGCCTGCCCTGCTAATTGCGGGATATAGCGTGATACTGAAAATAAAAAAATATTATCTATCTTTTTGAGTTCGATAACATTATCGAACTCAAAAAGGCACATGCTTATCAGGAAAGCCTATAATTACAGAATGGTTTATTCATGAGATAAATTATTTTGATGTATCTTTGCTCCGAGAAACATTTAGAATGAGAAAAATTCAAGGATTTGAGTTGGAATCGAACTCACAACCTCATGCGTTGCAGTCACACGCGTGTGCCTATGCGCCATGACTGTCCTCAATATATGAAATGTTGGACCAAATAATTAATTTACTAAATCCTTGGATGAATATTACAAATTTAATATTTCTATTACAGGATTACTATGAATATTATACAATTTTAACGTATAACATCCCTTAAACATAGATCGTGCCAACCCCTCATAATCGCATTAAATCAGTCGCTTTGAGATTTAATACCTAACGAAATTGATTACGTTTTGGTTCATTTAAAATCTTTTTTTTTGTGTAAAATTTTTTGATGGGCTTTTAAAATGTAAATACAAAAAGGTTTTTTAAATAGAATTTACGTTTATCTTGTTTGTTTGTGAATGAGATGAATCAATTTACAGGTCTCGATAATTTTAAATGGAAATAGGTAAAAGTTTTTTTTTGTTTTTTCATAGCTTATCAAGTTGGCGAAGCCATATTGGTGCTGTAGGTTACATCAACACCCAGAAAAGAACTATTTTTACTGCCCTGCTCTGGCTATTGGCACTCAGCACGCTATGTATCATATTCTACCGGAAGTGGTTACTCAGTTTTACCATTGAGCACACGCTATCTCTTTATTGGATTTGAGTAAAGTCATAAATCAGTCTTTCTGCTTTTCCTACAAAATATAATATACTCGTATATAAGATTTCCTACAAAATAAAAATAAACATCAAGTTTTCCTTATATACTAAATATCATTACTTTTATAGCCAAAATATATTACAGTAAAATAACTTGTATTAAAATTTACAAACAACTAACAGTTAATTATGAGAAAGCACGAGCACTTCCTATAGAATTCATTGAAAACCGAACTTGATCCTACGTTTGTCTGAGGCGAAGATTATTAATATTCGAATCAGGATGAGTCTGGCTGGGACTTGGTAAATGTCAGCAATCAGACGAGGTACGGCCAGCAAAACAGCTGTTTAATTAAATCAAATGCTGGAAAAGCTCGAGTATGTTTTCGTATGCGCTGAAATGTATGAGCTAATTGAATTAGAGCTTTTGTTTTGTTTCTTAATGGACGTCATAGCGGTGTACGTTAAATTGTGCAGGTGTATAAATATTACATAATACAATACTATATCTAAGAACTAGGTAACTGTTTTATATATTTTTTTATATGCAAAGTAAGTACAACTAGGGCTTAGCTACATTTTTTTTTTATTTTTGCTTTTTATCCCGTATGTATTTTAGGCTGATTGAATATGGGAACCTAGTGCTATGACAGATCGTATCCCATTAATACACTTCCGCTTTCTACTTTTCGCCAAATTCTGGAGACATTGCAGTTTCAGTGGCGGAACTGAACGTTGCGCTTTGCCTACCTTTAAAAGCGGGATAAAATGTGAAGTTTGTTTGAAAAGTGATGTTTTAATTCCTTCAATTCCTTCACTATCAAATCTGTCCGCTTGTGGAATTCCTTACCCATAACAGTCAAACAAGCTATGACTATACAAACATTTAAAAAGAGGCTGAAAGATTATTATTTAACGCTATAAGTACCTAGGTTTCGATTGTATTTTTTGTATTTATTTCATGTTCTTGTTTCTGTGTTCAAAAATTAATTAATTTTTAACAAAAAGAAAAACCGACTTCTAACAAACCAAGCCAAGTAAAACAAACAGGCTTAGTAATTAGATATTGTAGTAAGGGTGTTGTAGCAGTAGTTTGACACCGACTTCAAAATTATAAAATCTTTGTAAAATTATTTTTCACTTTTTAGTTCGTTGTTAAAAGTCAGTTTTTCTTTTTGTTAAAAATTAATTTATTTTATGATTTTAAGTGATGGGTAGATCTTAAAATGATGCTTCTTAAACGAGTGGTGATGGTGGTGGTAGTGGTTCTCAACGAGTGGTTGTGATTGTAAAACTTCATTTAATTAGGTATTATTTTTGTGCAATGTTACATTTTGGTATATTAACAAGAACATACATAAAAAGTATTCGAGCGAATTAGGAATCTCCCTTCTTTGAAGTTGGTTGAAAAGAAATGCAACCATCAGGAATCTCACTTCTGACATCAATTTAAAAAGTTTTTTCTTGTAACTATTACAGTATAATCAATTTTTTACCAAAAAAAACAAACATTCTCAATTTTCTCCGGATTCCATCATCGAAACCAAACCAAACTTTCACCAAATTATCCTTGAAGTATATCCTTTCAAATAAAAAAAGAATCATCAAAATCGGTTGGCGCGACATTGAGTTATTCGGCTATTAGTCGCGCACATACCTAATGCAAATTTAAGACTTATGTGATTTTCTCATGGATACCATTGTCAGACATGGACCAAAAAAAATGGGACCATTCGGGAAGCTATACCTTTCAAATAAAAAAAAAAATTATCAAAATCGGTTCACCCAGTTAAAAGTTATGAGGTAACAAACATAAAAAAAAAAATAAAATAAAAAAAATAAATAAAAAAAAAAAAAAAAATATAGTCGAATTGATAACCTCCTTTTCTTACAGAAGTCGGTTAAAAAAGGATTATTTTATAAGCAAAGTATTATGTATTTATTTATATATTTATGCATGTGTGTATGTATGTATGTATTTATGTATGTATGTATGTATGGATATATGTATTTATGTATGTGTGTGTAAAACTAGATATCAGCTCTGTAAACCCCTTCCCTTTTCAGACAATGTATTCTCTCCTCTACCCAAAGTTTGCCTGGAAGAGATCGCTCTCTTTGCGATAAGGCCGCCAATTGTACTGTTCTATGTATTAATATATGTATATGTGTCTTTTCTATGGTATAATGAAGAGTATTTTGTTTGTTTGTTTGTTTTGTGAATCACTACACTACAATATTATTTTTATCAACTTGCTTAAACCCTATATAAGGTCACAAAGATCCTTAAGGACGCTTTCTGTCTCCATAAATCACCAGGTACCTTAAATTCGATCATAACAAAAAACCTCCTGCTATTTTCGAACTCTCTACTCACTCTCCTGTCCTGACCTAATTTTAAGCAACATCTAACCATTGTCATTTCGAGTTTTCTCATTAAATACAAGTCCATCCATACCTTAAAGTTTCCTAAGACAGCACATCGGCTGTCATAAGGTTATCAAACTTAAGTCTCCATCAACAAGTACAAATAGAACGTGATTGCACAAGTTTTGCAAACAGCATAATATAGTAGATGGCAGCAAATGAGAAAAGTTGCAAATCGGGTGAATGATTACTTTAAATTACTCCATACTTGTCATAACACATGGAACTATAGTTTTCTTTGTGGGCTTTGTGATGAGTGTGGTTTGAATGAATCAGGCCTGTCTTTGATACTGTTTCAGTATTTTTTTAGCTTCACCTACATACCAGGGCAGGCAGAGAGAACCTGGGAATATTATTAAGATACTCCGTTCCCATTATGACACGTCTGTTCCCCACTTTCCGGCGCATTCTGGATTGCGTGTGAGATGACCTAGAGATCCAAAACTTTGTTCACAGTAATTGTAACTAGACTGGACAAAAATTTATATATTAAATACAAACTTCTTAGGTTTTCAATGAAATGAAAAAATACGAACGTTTAGATACAATCAACACAAATCATCAAAAAAATTCTTCAAAAAAATAATTTGGCATCTCTAAGTCTCCTCCTCCCACAAATGACACTTAGCAAACTTTAACATTCCATAATCTCCTATAGGTATTAAGTTAACTGACAACAATTAAAAACCCGGCTATTATCTTGATGGTTGACCGGTGAACTTTTCTCATCTCGATCCTATTGTGACCGTCTATTTTAGTTGAAACTTCAAGGGGACGAAGGTTACCGCAAAAGGTTATTTTAAACGAGCGTTTTTACTATATTTATATGGTCTTTAAGTTGTATCCACATGGTTTTAATCTTTCTTTATATTATTATGTACGAGGCCGGTGGTGGTGACAGATTGTGGATTCGATTCCCGTTCGAAGAAATAATATATTCAAAATTTTCATTTCCTCGGTCTGGTAAATCATTCAACATGCAATGCTTCCAGAATTCAGCGGAAAGTGGGAAACAGCAGTGGCTTAATGAAAACGGAGTGTCTTAACACAGGGTCCCCAAGTTCCCTCTGCTTCCCACTACATACAGGATACACCGTGAAGCTAAATAAACAAAATTTCATATAAATTATACTAGTAACTAACCATATATAATTGCCGTGTTTATTCTAAACGTCAAGTTGCAATGATATACGACGTGTAAGTGATAGGTCTAATTTATTGTTTCATAATTAAATGTTGCATTATGCATAATTGTGATATATTTATTACAGTGTGAGCTGGGCTTCTAGTCATTTTAAATTACAATTTAAATATGTTATCATATTTTATGTTTAATTATAATTATTAAGGCAATGGTGGCCCAGTGGTACGTCTGTGAAAGCGACGGTTCTGTTCGATTCCCAATCCAATTTCCATATATAAGTAATTCCTATAAATGGAAATTGAACTTACCTACTCTCGCACAAAGCAGGATCTACAAAGGGAGGTATTAGGTTCCCAGGTTCCCTCTCCCTACCGTACATACAGGGTGAAGCTAAAAAAAATATAATTTTATTCTAGAATATGTGCAAAATACTTAAAAATGGAAGTAATACTTCCCCACAACTACAACTAATGTGGAAAAACAATAGATTAGTTCTCATAACTGTCACGTTGGAAGATTAAACGATTTAGTTAAGGTAGCCGCGTGTTAGCACGAGGTGAATACAAATAGACGGCGCGGTCAGTCACGGATGGCCCCAGCTAATAAATATTACATATTTAGGGGCTATGATATGATATGGAATAGCTTTGTTAGTTATATCTGAGACATGGATAGTATAGTAATCGTTGGTATGTTTGTATGTATTTCCTGCTATATATGTATTTTGTGGATATTTTCTTTGTATCGCACATTTTAGTACATCTTGCAGCTTGTTAAAGGAGTAAATAATATTTTTGATTCAGCAGTGTAGGAAGAGGGAACTGGGATACTAAAAGTTGTGTCAATAAGCAATATCTTGAAATTTAAGTGGAAATTGAGAATCGCAGTATCCTAATTCCATTTTTTTTTTAATTTTTATACCTTGACGTGGTTTCCAATATGTCACGGGGTAGGCAGAGGGAACGTAGGAACCTAGTCTTAAGACATTTCGATTCCATTAATACACTTCCATTGCCAACTTTCCACCGAATTCTGGAGGCATTGCGTGTTGAGTGGCGGAAACAACGCCACACTTTGCCTTGACACCAGAGCGGATATAGAATACCCGAAGAAATTAAATATATAAAAGAAAATATTTTATGTTTTATTTCTTCGGGTGGAAATCGAACCCACAACCTGTCTCATAGGATACGATAGTCTTAAAAATATACAAAAGTATAAAACACACATTACAGCAAACTCATCTAGATGCGAATATTAAAAGTTTCACGCGACATCCCTTTGATAAAGGATCATAGCATAACATGTAACAAAAGCGCTGAAGTTATTCCATCTTGGTTGAGAAATGAATCCCAAATGAGAAAAGTTTTTTCCTGTCCACAATTTGATCACTCTTAGCACTATTTAGTTCTAAAATTATTTCCAGCTATTGTTTTGTTTTTGTTTTTGTATGGCTTGCTTAATAAATTTTTAGTAGGATTCTGTTCACTATTATAATTATTTAAAAAAAAAACTTTACGCTGTACTCCGTCAATAATGAAGTAGGCAGAGGAAACCTACAGTTAAGATATTCCTTTGCTTACTTTTTCCCCTATTGTCGAAGAACTGCAAGTTGAGTGACAGAATTCAACCCCGCGTGATTGCGGAGCTTGACGCCAGCCTTTCTTTACAAAGTTAATTTACCCAGCTTCACGCTGTTTCCTGCACACAGCAGGGTAGGCAAAGGGAACCTAGTAACCAACGTCAAAATAAATAATTAATTGTATTTAACTATAGCTCTAATCAAACACGAGTGAAAACACCGGCTATCCCTGCGTTTTACTATAACAAAACGACGTATGTCAACCTGTCAACCAGCTATTTTAACATCATTAGTATTATATCCATTTACGTTGTATTATTGAAAGCTCAAACCCAAATCGCGGACGATTTAACAATTCTGCATACCATTTAATTATGGAACTATAAATTAAACATAGCACTGTCATTTTCGAGTGTAACAGATTGTTTTAGGTTGTCATCGAAATATTAATTACAGATTAATATTATAATATTACTATTGTATTTCAGCGAGTGTCCGTATTACATATATACATATGTATATGTATGTCATTATATATGAATACTAGTGGACCCGAACGCGGCTACGCCCGCTTGAACTATACGAATATTTATTAAATTATTTTCAGCTTTCAATAGAGAGATGCGTTAAGCAAGCTCATTTTGGGTGACGTCTTCTAACAACAAACTTTGCAAATTGTTGCTTAGCAACGGTCGCATAGCGACGGTTGTTATTAACATGGCAGAATAAGTTGCATGTCAAATTAATAAGTATTTTAATATATTGGTATATATCGAACATTTTACAAATATGAGAAAAAAAAGTATTCTATGTTCATCCCGAGACCCTCAAGTATCTCTATATGAGTATTTTATCACAATTAAATTAGCGGTTTGGTCCTGATAGCGGTAAAGACAGAATTTATAATATAGGTATGGTAAAAAAAAATGTTATTGTCTATTGCTCAAAAATGTGGTAATAGCAAACAAAATAATACAGTTGAATTGATAACGTCCTTCTTTTACGGTCGGTTAAAAATATCCCTTTTTATTTACAAAAACCTTCAAAAAAGCCCACATGTATTATTCATATAAATGTTTATTGCTATATATAAGTATTCATGCAGGTAGATAATGGCACCGTCCGTCCATTCGGTTAAAAGTTTTAACCATAATACGAAGGGACGAGATGAGAAAACTTCGCCACTTAGGTCGTGTCGCATGACGGCCTTGTAGGGCGGAAATTTCTACTTGTTATAGTACCGTTGTTATAACAAATATCATATAAAAAGTCTTTTTTTGTAAGATATTATATAAAAATAAAATATCGTTTATATGTAACTTATATATAGGTTATTAATTAATTATCATTTTTTATGTTTTGGTTTCATTTTTTTATTGTTTTACTCTGTATTTCATATATAGTAGGCAGAGGTAACCTGGTGCTAAGACACTTAATTCCTCACATTTCGCCTCAGATATTGCGACTGGTGGTGTTCAACGCAGTTTGATTCTAAAATTGATACGAAAGCCTCGATGAGAGTCCGACTTGAACGATTTTTTTCTCCATAAAGGAACCCTAAAAGAAACCAAAAAAATAAATAAAATATTTAAATCCACCACAGCGTACCATATTCGGTCTCCACTGGAACACTTTGAATAATGATCCTGATTAAAGGCAGATAACGGCCAATGAGCGGAACATTCGACCGCAACGTTTGTTGCTAAATGAAAATGCTTCACCGTTTACGGCTTATACAGTATTGTGGTTGTTTGATACTTGTATGGCGTAAAGGAGGATTTATATAATTATTCGATTTATTTGTGCAGTTGCAGTATTTATATTTAATATTGGTAATGTTTTTTGTATGTATTTACTTTATGCTTTATATAATTAAATATGTATTTGTTTAAAATTTAAAAAAATATAGTCCCGCTAAGTTTCTTGCGCCGGTTCTTCTCAGGTCTGAGACATTAACTTTAGTGTACTGGTGGTCAATTATTTGACGTTCAAAAAATGAAGCTTGTAACTTTTTAATTTGAATAAAAATATTTGAATTTTGTAAAATTTTATGTCATAAAGGTGAAGTATTCATTTGGCTGAACACACTTATCACAATCAATCTCAATTAATTCAATCTTTGTGCAATATCAAATTCTTATGTACTATATCTGGCTATACTATATTGGCTAAGGCTTTGTTCCCGTGGTCTAGTTACTAAATATAAATATGGTAGACACTACATATATTATTAAGTAATAGCGTACATTTATTTTTAGAGACATAGAGTAGTTTCTTTTTCTATTTATTCAAATCTGTTGTTGGAATTGAATACACAACCTCCGGCTTAATGGATAAGGGCGTCGATTATATATGTAAATGACCCGATTCTTCTAGTACTTAGTGTGTAAAAAATTTCAGTTAACAAAATCCTCTAAAGACTAGAAGATCTTGCAACTAAAAGTGATACAAGTATTTTAAGTAATTGTGAGTCGATTGCTCGACAATTGAGAATGAAAACTATAAGAGAAATAGTAATAGTTAACTATAACAACCAAACCTAAGGTCACTATTATGAAACTTTAAAGGGGTGTACGAGTTTAAATGTATAATGTTTACATTTAATCGAGTCATAGTTGAAGTGGAAAATAACAGAAAATGAAATTTACTGAAATTAAGGTACATAGTATGTGATATGGATAAAGTCAGTAAATAATTAATAATCAAAAACATGTAAAGATAGTTTTGTAAGCATTTTTTTTTATTTAAGTATAGTTAGGACACTCCGTTTCTTATTTTTTTGCCCTATATTACTTATAAGAATTATTTAGTTTAGTTAGCTAGTTTATACTTTATTGTATAAAAATAATAAAAAATACATAAATAGTACCTACAGAATAGAAATAAAAAAAAAACAAGTATGCAAAGGCCGTACTAACATTAAAAAAAAACAATTTTCATATAATACCTTCCTATGTAATTTACGAAGCATAATTGCCCAGTCGTGTTCAGTACATTTAATATTTCGACTCAAATATTTTGAATTGCAATCAAAATATGCTTACTCAAATTACAAAGGTAAATAGACATCTAGATTTTGAACGCTAGTAATTCCCATCGGATCGTTGAATAGCAGTACAACGGATGATTTAATATCGTTGTATAAATCAAAGCATTATTCTGTAAACGGGTTTAATTCCCACGCGGACATGGCTAAAGCTAATCGAATTTTGTCTATACTATAATTAATTATTGTTTTTATTAATCATTTTATTTATTAATCATTTTTTAGCTTCACGCTGTATCCCGCTTATAGAAGGGTAGGTAGAGGGAACCCAGTGTTAAGACACTAAGATTATTGGACAATATGGAAATATAATTGAATTTAATTTGAACCTTGTGCCCTGCCATGCGGAAAAAAGTATGAAACTGCACTTAGGAACTAAACTTATAGTCGTACAATATGATTTACGTGCGCCTGTAAACACGACAGGTTGCGGGTTCGATTCCCACTCGAAGAAATAAATAATTTATTATTTCCACTCCTTCCTAAAGATTCCTCTAAAAAATATATATTAGTAGTACATAAACATGTTGTATGTAGGTAGTTTGGTATAATAATAAAATCAGTTGTGTCACCGACTCGGCCTTGTTTTGTTGCTCCCTTATATATTAACCTATAATTACCGTAATATCTAACTGGCGACGAGTGTAAAAGTTATAATTATTGTGTATAATTATTATTATATTTGGCGGAGAAGCATGCGCAGGTTAGCTTCGCGAGCGGGAGCGATTGCGGACAGATTTGCGCTGAGTCATTGCATCGAGTGGCGGCAGAGGCGCGCGCGCACCTGCGGTCGCGTGGCGGCGACGCGGGGACACGCGCGGCGCGCTCACCTGGGCCGGTTGAAGCGGCTTCGAATCCTGGTTGCTGGCGTTGTGGACGATCGCATAGCGCTAATTGGTGTCGTTTTAAAAATTATACTTGTGATGAGTGCGGGCAAAAAGGGCATTTAAAATCGATATGTCGTGTTAAACAAAGTGAAAATAAATTCAAAGGTCGCACGCAGTTTAAAGTACACAACTATTTGGATGGCGATAATAGTTCCGACGGTGATCTGTACAGTCTCAATGTGTGCGGGCATAATGATCGGCCATATTGTGTACGCGTGCAAGTGAATGCTCAGGTTTTAATGTTTGAACTGGACACTGGCAGCAAGTTATCTACGATTAATTATGATTGTTATGAGAAGCATTTCAAAAATATTACCTTGTATAAAAATAATATTCGTCTACGTACGTACACTGGAAATTTAATTGAACCGTTAGGTTACCTGTTAGTTGATGTTGTATTAGGCAAATATAAAGCTATTAAATTAAAATTATTTGTAATTAAAAATGGGGGGCCACCGCTTCTCGGTCGTTCTTGGTTAAGACATTTAAATATTAACACAGTGCAGATTGACGACATTATTTATAGTTTAAGAGAGTCGTCTTTGGTTGATAATTTACGTCGAGAATTTCCTTCTGTGTTTAGTTCTGGATTAGGTACATGTACTAAACAAATTTCGTTAAAATTAAAAGATAAAACTCCGGTTTTCCTTAAAGCTCGATCTTTACCTTTAGCGTTACGCGAGCCTGTGGAACAAGAGCTGAACCGCTTGGTGGCAGAGGGTACGTTATATAAGGTTGATTATTCTGAGTACGGGACACCCATAGTGCCCGTTATTAAAAAATCGGGTGATATTCGTATTTGCGGTGATTACAAGGTAACAATTAATCCAAAATTATTTCAAGAACCGTACCCACTGCCACGAATTGAGGAGTTATTTTCAGCGTTGAGCGGTGGAGAGCAATTTTCTAAGATCGACCTCACGAACGCGTATCAGCAATTATTACTTGACGATGACTCACAAGCATGTACGGCGATAACTACGCACTTAGGAACATTTGTTTACAGGCGCACACCTTTTGGTTTAAGTTGTATTCCAGAAAAGTTTCAAAAGTTTATGGAAGAAACTCTCAGGGGCTTGAAAGGGGTAGTGGTATACCTTGATGATATTGCCGTGACCGGCCGTAATAGATCTGATCATTTTAATAATTTAAAACGGCTATTTGAGCGCCTACGTGATGTCGGTCTGAGAATTAAATTAGAAAAATGTTCATTTATGCAAGATCGCATTACTTATGTTGGATTTGTTATCGATAAGCACGGGTTACATCCCGATCCAGACAAAGTTAAAGCTATTGTGGATGCATCAGCTCCAAGTGACATAACTCAATTACGTTCCTTTTTAGGCCTAGTAAATTATTATTCTAAGTTTATTGCTAATTGTAGTGATATTCTTTCACCTTTATATATGTTACTAAATAAAAATGTCACTTGGAACTGGTCTAAGCATTGTCAAGAGGCATTTCTTACTGTTAAGAAAAATATTTTAAGTGACCGTGTACTCGTACATTATGATCCTAAGTTACCATTGGTGTTATCAGTTGATAGTAGCTCGTACGGCATCGGTAGTGTATTGGCGCATCGTTTCCCAGACGGCGGGGAGCGTCCGATTTGTTTTGCATCTCGCACGCTTAATAAAGCGGAGCGCGCCTACAGCCAGTTGGACAAAGAGGCGTTGGCAATCATTAGCGGGGTGTTGAAGCATCACCATTATCTGTACGGGCGTCATTTTATTATTAAAACGGATCATAAACCACTTTTATTTATTTTTGGTTCGAAATCTGGCCTTCCTCAAACAGTAGCCAGTAGATTACAAAGATACGCGGTAAAATTAGCAGCTTACGATTTTGAAATGGAATTTGTTAAATCTAAGGAGAACAGTAATGCTGATGCTTTGTCACGATTACCGTTGCCGCACGTGCATAGGGAACCAATCGGAGATTCATTTTATTATATTAAGTATGTGGAAGAATCATTTCCTATTAGTGTTAAGGATGTTGCATGTGAAACACAACATGATGCTATTTTGAAAAATATTTTTAATTATCTCATCAGTGGTTGGCCTGGTAAAGTTGAGGACGCAGAGAAACCTTATTTACATCGTAAAGACAATTTGGCACTGGAGATGGGGTGCATATTATATAACCATAGGGTTGTGATACCAGAGAAATTACGGGGGCGGGTTTTAAAAGAATTACACGAGGGGCACCTCGGGGTAGTCAAAATGAAGTCAATCGCCAGAGGGTATGTTTACTGGCCTCAATTGGATAATGAAATAGAAAACATAGCCCGACAATGTTCGGCGTGCCGTCAGCAGAGAGATGCACCACCGCGTGGTCAACTACATCCGTGGATTTTTCCCACATAACCTTGGAAGCGTCTTCACCTTGATTTTGCTGAATTTCAAGGTAAATACTATTTGGTAACAATTGATGCTCATAGTAAATGGATCGAGGTTCAACAGGTCAAGAGTACTTCTGCTGTGGCAACGATATGTAAATTACGGGAGTTGTTTGCCAGATTTGGCTTACCGTCTCAGATAGTCAGCGATGGAGGTCCACCGTTTACCTCTAGTCAATTTGCAGATTACATGAAAAAGAATGTAATTTTTCATACTGTCACAAGTCCTTATAGACCAGCTGGAAACGGCGCGGCGGAAAACGCAGTTAAATCGGTTAAACGAACAATGAAAAAGGCGATTCATGAAGGGGAAGAGATAAGTACAGCTATTAATAAATTTTTATTCCAGTATCGTAATACTGAACATGCTAGTACTGGGGTTGCCCCGGCAGTGGCTCTGATTGGCCGGCGCTTACGTGGACGATTAGACGTGCTCATGCCTAATCCAGCTGATCGAGTAGAATCATTACAGGAAAGATCTGGTCACCATCGCCCTGGTTATATTAGAAACGCTGAGATTGGAAGCACTGTTTTAGCACGTAATTATAGCCCTCGCCAGGATAAATGGGTACAAGCAAAGGTAATTGATCGCAAAACTCCATGTACTTACAGTGTAAAAACAACTGACGGTCGTGAATGGCAACGCCACATCGATCAGTTGCTTCCAGTTAAAAAGAATATACGATATTCTGCAGGGCCCCAAGTGCAAGAAGATGTTGAGTTACAGACGAGTCTGGACGGTGAAACTGTGGGTGACTCTAATAGTTCCTCTAAAACTTTATCAGATCAATTAATTGATTCTAAAACATCAGAGCCTATTGACTCAGTTAGTACACCGATTTGTAACCCTAATCCCGAGGAACCAATATTCCCAATACGCCCTAAGCGTGCGTGCGTTTTGCGTAAAGGCAAATATGGGAAATAGTTTTTATCTTGTTTTTTTTTTATGATTATTATTATATAAATTGTTAAATACTCTCTCCTTACAGTTCTAATAATATAAAATTGTTTATGGAAGAAAGGTTATTTTATTGTTATTAATATTTTGTTAGAAGTTTTTTTTTTTTTGTTTTATTTAGAATAGTTTGTTTTTTTTTTTGTTTTGTTTACATTTTGTTTTTTTTAAGGGGGGGCGTGTTGTATGTAGGTAGTTTGGTATAATAATAAAATCAGTTGTGTCACCGACTCGGCCTTGTTTTGTTGCTCCCTTATATATTAACCTATAATTACCGTAATATCTAACTAACATATATGTTTATCATCTATATAAATAAAAGGACTTGTCCTCACTGACTAAGGTAAGACGCACGCACAGCCGTAACCGCTGATGGTGGAATCGTGAAATTTGGACAGATGTTTACTTTCGTAATCTGGACATCCACTAAGAAGCAATTTTGAAAAATTTTAACTCTAAAGGGATGATATAGGGGTTTAAAGTTTGTATGGAAAAAAATTGAAATCAGCACCGATTTTTATAAAATTTGAAATTCAGATGCTTAAAAATATTTAATTGAATACGTGTTTCATGGTTTTTTTTTTAATTCACCCTCTAAGGGTGCAAATAAGCAAGCGAAGCTGCGCGCGCCCACTAGTATAATATATAGCTACACCTAAAGTTTCATTTCATTTCGATACATATTTTGCGAGCAATTTTAATATCAGTACGAATTTTCTTACATCGGTGATTCGCTTTAATTTGAATGAGAGTTTCGAAATTACTTTTTTGATTTTGGTTACAATTCTTTCGGCGTAATAATATTTAAAATGTTCAGAGGTCACTAATTCGATATTTAATTAAAATATTTTTCACCATATATTTTCATTTTATCTATAAAATCTCCTTTCAAATTTACGGTTAAATTAACAAATGAAAATTAACTAATAGAACTTTCAACTACGAACGTTATCAAATAGACATTTCTGATATTAATATTGTATTGCCGGTAAAATCGGATTGGAAATTTAATCTAAATGTCGATTTAATAGCTACGAACGTCTTCAGAAGAAGGTGGAAGCCGAAGCCAGCCTGGCTTGAATGTGTCTGCACATTCCTTATTGATTGAAATAATTTGATCTTCTTTATGTAAATATATTATTTGTATATATATTTTAGTAAAATATGTTAGACTAATTGCAGCATTGAGTTCCACCACTCAACATGCAATATCTCAAAAATTGAACGGTAAGTGGGCAACGGAACCTTAACCTAGGTTCCGTATGCCTGCCCGGCCATGTGTGAGATAAACAGAAAAGCATTTTTATATGTCAGATTTAAATGCCACTATGGGACTGTGCTTACAAAAATATTAAATTAAGTGATGCACCACTACATATCTCTCTATCTACCTCGCATCAGAAAGAAAAAGGAAGAATATTATGAAAAATGACAATATTTACAACCCTTAACAAAAGCTCAATAAAACATATTATAGTTAAAAATAAAATATTATGGACTATAAAAGCTTTATCTATAGCAGTCACAGTGACGATAAAGTGCTGAATTGAAAAATAAACTTCATATAAGTAAAACCTTTACGAATAATGCCCTAATGAAACATTAATATTGATAAAGCCATCCACATGAACCATTTTCTACTCAACCCCAATGCTAGCTGTCCAATGGATGTTAAAAAGTTATTATTTAACGGAAAATTCACTTTTGTTACATAGGAAAAACGTTTTTTATTTTGTTTTATTTTTACTAGATCTGTCTAATGTACGGGTACAAATAAGCTATTGAGAATCAAATCAAACTTTCCTCTTGTCCTGTTTCCCGATTACTTTAAACATTTTGGATATTGATAGGTGTTGTGCTTTCTCTTACAATATTCGAAAGAAAAACAAGTTTTGATAAATAGCAAATGAGGATTGGAGTGTCTTAACACAAGATTCCCTCTGCCTTCCTACTATGTGCGGGATACAAGTTAACACTAATTTTTTAATTAACCGTCTTGGCGTAGGAGCTTAATTGTGTGACTGTAATGCGATGCTTGCGGATTTGAACTCCATTCGGGGAATTAATTATTTATTAATAAAATAACAAGGCAAAAGCCCAGCGTTGAGTACACGCAGTGCCTCGTAAAATTCCGCAAAAAGTGAGCAACGGAGTGTTTAAACACTAAGCTCCCTTCACCTACCTACTATGTGCGGAATACAGGTTAAATCTATTTTTTTACTTCAATTTGTCAGTATTTAAAATTAGTTCAACCACTCTACCTAGCTGTAACTGGAAGGGTTCCCTAACAGCTATATCGCACCCGTCAACTTAGATACGTTATCCCTTTTCGCGGCGGCTGACATGTATGTAGACGTCAGAATAATTTATCTTAACTGAGGATCACCCAGAGGAATACGGAGTTGGAGTCACTTTAGAAGTGTCTCGTTTCCCCTAATACTTGCCATTGTTTAAACAGTTTTAACATAACGCTTTTTGTATTCATAATATTATTATTTTTTTAGGGAGAACGCTACGTTTTTTTTGTGTGAATTAATATGTGAAACATTCCCTTGTGGGGTTGTGAGTGGTTGGTTCTTTTTGTTAAACTTATATTGTATTTATGGTTTTAAGGCTTGAGATATTGTTAGTTTTTGAGACATGTTAGAGCAATAGTTGATATGGTCATTAATTAGGATTTATTAAAAAATATGATTCACTTTATTGATCTATAATAACGACTTTATACAAAGTATATTTAATTAATTTGGTAAAAAATTAACCTAAAATCCAAAGATAATTGACGTTTAACGTATCCCTTAAACTTTCACTACTACATACTAAAGTGAAAAACATCGTATATTATAAACAAATAATTATTATTTATTAATATTTAAGTTACTGATGTGCGATGAAATCTAGGACTAAGCTAGTGAATTTTCCGGAAACCCACTTGGTTTCCACAGTATATAAACTAGGTTCAATAGAAATTTATCCAAAAAAAAACCAAAAAAAACAAATATTCCACCAGTTACATACTATACGCCTCCAGCCACACCCAACCCCACAATAAATCCAGGGTTGTCGCAGACAGAAAAAGCCAGTGTGGGAACATTGTGTTATAATGGATTTATTAATTTCACGCCCCTGGCCTTATTGCGTGCTCCTTAATGCCACCTTGTGGTTGATTAATGGTTTCTATTTATTTTAGTTGATTTCGGTTTGCGTCTTGGGTTTCTGTGTAGGTTTCTCAGAAACCATTTCCAGAAATGTGATTGTGAACTCAAAAACTATATCTTTATGTGTTTTTGTTAGAAGTCTAAATTACTACTATATTATAAATACTTTTGCTTTATTTTACATAAAAGATTTTTATTTATACGTACTGATTTATTTAAGTTTGAAATGAATTTACTTAACTATAAGGAATCCCAGTCCGATGAAATTACGAATAATTCTTTATTTATTTTTTTATGCTTTGAGCTTTCCATGTAAAATGTATGTTAATTATATTTCTTATTGAATTACACATTTCTATAATTTAATGTTAATTAACCACCAATCACCGTCTCTGAGTACGCATTCTTTATAAATAACTTAAATATATTTACTTAAAGTCAGTCAGTATTACCGCCATTATCCCTAGCAACATACACAAAAAACATTACGTATGTCACGTACATAGATATTTTCACTTCATTATCATACAAATGGATATTTGTTGACTTCCTACTGTTGCGAATTTACTACATGTGGCATTCGATTGTCGCTATCGTTGGCGTTTTACTTAATGAGAATGAATAAGAAATAAAGAATATTAAGCAAAGAATATTAAGCAAAATATTATATATCATTGAAGACAGTCGTGATATAGGGCACAAGCGAGTAACTGTAAATGTGACAGGTTGTGGGTACGATTCCTACTCGAAGAAATTAAATATGTAATAGTTTAATTTCTTCGCTGTCGTATCCAGGCAATGCGCGGCATTGACTTCGACTACTCTTTATAAATGTTCATATTTTATACTTTTTTATCGGGTATTTGAATGAGTACTTATATCTGGAGAGAAGAATCAACGAATTGACAATGCTTAATCGACAGAAGAATTAACACTTGAGTAGGAATTGCACCTACAACCGTTGCGTTTACAATCAGCGGGTGTTTCTCTGCTCTATGATGGGCTCAACTTGTCATTTTACACTATCTAAAAGAAAATTATTAAATTATTTGGATAATTAACAACATAAAGTTAACGTTAACATTTTCTATTACAGTTAAGTAAGTCAACCCAACGACAGACCGATGGTAGTATCGAAGTGGCCTCTCATAAACTCATGAGTTACGGACTTTGTACGTTCTAGCTTTTGTTTATGTTTTCTTTTTTGATATGTTAATGACTCTTTTTATCTGAAGCGTGTATTGAAGTTTATTTTTGAACTGAAAATTTTAACTTTTAGGAACTGGAAAAATAAAGACTTGTTGAAAAAAATTTGGATGTTAAAATTTTGACGTATGAACATAACAAATATTGTGTACACAAGTATAAGTATATATGTGAAGCAGTAGTGGAATAGGTTCACTAGCATACGACTGTAAGAGGGACAGTTGCGAGTTCGATTCCCACTTGAGAGATTTAATATTTTCGTTTCCTCACCCTTAAATTCGGCGAAAGCTGGAAACGGAAGTGTCTTGATGGGAACGGAGTGTTTTAACACTAGGTCCCCCATAAAGCTAAAAAAAGTTCGCTAGATAATAAAAATGAGACAAAGAGAAATAATGACAATTTTTACTATAGAAAACAACATAATATTCAACAAAATATATTTTTTTGTTCATTATATCCACATGTAAAAAGTAAATGACATACCAATACTCTACCTGTAACAGATCGTAAAATGTCTCGTTGCTTTATAGAGCTGCTTGACTCGTATACATTTATTTTTTATGAATATTACGTTACTGATATACTATTCTTGTGTCGTGCGATAAGAGTTATTGCTATATCGAATACACTGTGACATATTATGTTAATATTAGGTTGATTTTTAATTGCTTACCAGATTTGAATGTGTTTATAAGATAATCGAATTCTAATCATTTCTACGGTTTTAGTAAAGCTTAAAAATATAATATTTTATACATAAAGTACATTATTTTTGCCTTCATTTAAGGATGCTGAGAAGCAGCAGCTCAAGATCTATCTCGAAGGTTTGAGTTCAAAACACATTCGAGGAATGATATATTTTTCTTTGTCATAGCAAAACAAAGTGTGGCTGGCATTGGGCCATTCTATATGCAATCTCTTGACATTTTCTAATCTAATCTTACCCATATTATACATACCTTATTCTGACTTAAGATTACAATATTTTACGTTATTGTACAGTAATATATGTGTAATTGTATAATACGATTTGAATATAAAGTCAATTAACAAAACAATAAAAATATAAAATAAAACGTAACTATCGAACAAAATACCTGTCTCCTAAATAAGAAATATAGAAGACAAATTGATATAATAATAGCACCCCCGAATCGGATATCATTTATGTAACGTTATCTCATGATGGGAGCTCGTATAACGAAAGTAACAAGTACACAGAATTGTATGATTCAAGTAATATTTCATTAAAATTTATAGACAGATTCTTTTTTTCTTCAGCTTCACGCTGTATCCATGTGGCTGGGTAGGTAGAGGGAGACTAGTGTTGAGCCACCCGGCGCTGCACGCCAAATTAGAGTTGTATAATATAAGCATAGCAATAATCATCTTATATTTTATTTGTAGTTTCCTAATTTTCCAGTCCAAATTAACTTAAGTGAAAGTTAATTAAGTAAGTTTATTTTTGTTAATTTTCGAGCAAAGAAACTAAATAGGAACGAAAAACTAAACTTTAAAGTACATAATTAATTCTAACTTTCGATAATATATTTTTTTAAACTTCAAAGAATATTAAAATTATATAATAATAGTCTTATCACAAATTAATTCGAATGTAAAAATATATAGTAAAACATCCTCATTATGTCCCAGTAACTCATCTCTCCGCTCTCCGGTTTTATTATAAGAATTAAGGAATACACTGTACTCATACAAAAATTAATGAAGCGTAACGTTTGAGAATATTTAAAAGAAGTTGTAATTCCGGCAGAAATATATCATCTTAATGAGATCAGATATAGGGTAAAGCGAAAAAAAAATTAAAATGTGTAAAAGGCCGTTACTGCTAATACCATGTTTTAATAGGAATTACTTATATTGTCTGGCATTCTTTTTTTCTTTTAAGTTTTTGTAATTTCACGTTATATACCGTACAGAGCATAATAGGCAGAGGGAACCTAGGAACCTAGTGTTAAGATATTCCGGTCCCATTAAGATTTCTCTAAGTGAGAATCAAACCAACAACCATTTACAGTATGCCATTTGCGCTGTGCCACGACGCGACGGCCTCATTTTAAGGGTTACATACTTCAATAAGTAAATACTGAATCCTTATAGGATCACTTTGTTCTCTGTCCGTCTGTCAAAACCATTTATCTCGACATAGCGAGGAAGTATCAAACTGAAATTAAAAACAAATATTCAGGTCCATGGTCTCTTGAAGTACAGAAAAAAATCATGCTTTTAAGTTACCCAATCAAATGGCGGTTATTTATTTTTCTTTAATTATATCTTTAACTTTTTGAATATATTTTATGGGCTATAAAATATAATATATTAGATAAAGTTATACTACATATGTACATCGTAACTACTGGAGTACAAAATTGCTAGCAATAAATGATTATGACTTTACTTTGTAATAAGCCTTAAATTGGCTTTGAGCCTAAATACTTCAAACATATAATTATTAGATAAGTTTTGTTCCTCTATTTTTTTTTAACATTTAGTTTGGTTATTGCTGAACTAGTTAACAAAATGACTAGCGATTTTCCAATTATTTAATCTAGCTAATTGAAATAATAGTTAAAATTATTTTATTTAATGAGACCATTCTTGGCGCAGGGGCACAAGTTGTGGGTTCGATTCCCGCTCGAGGAAATGAAATATTTAATAACTACATTTCTACGTTCTGGTGTCCGCCACTCAACACCTCCATAATTCGGCGGAATATGGGGAACGAAGTGTCTAAGCACTATGTTCCCTCTGCCTACCCTGCTATGTGCGGGATACAGCGTGAAGCTGATGTCATGATAGTTTTATCTTCTCTTTAACCATCTTTATAGAATAGTCAGACGTCTCGTATATTTAGATATATGATAATTTGAAATAGACACATAAATTAAATTCCCAAAGACTCTAAAATTAGATTGTTCTGTGACACTACTGTCGACGATACTGCGGAAACAGTCACTGTCACCCAAACTGGGTCATTCTGTGAATATTTTCACATACATACATATATATACATACATATATGTAAATTCATATATTTCGCGAGTATTTATTACCGCGCGATTTCAACTAACTCCATGGAAAGGTGAAATGTTAGTGTATGCTCATATTCTTTTTCTTCACACTATTTTTAGGAAATAATGTAGATTCTGTGGTATCTCTACCAATTTATGTTTATTCTGTCCATCTGCATTCAGTTATTTACGAATTTAATATTCATTTAATTCGTTTTGAATATGATACGTACTGATATTATGTATTGCTGTTTTTCCTGGGGATAGACCATCTGGACATCCAATAAAACGATGACTGGATATGGTGATGCAGAGACATGAGAGCCAATGGATTAAATCAATATGTTGAAGATCGTGAAAAAATTAGTAAGTTTTGTTTAAATAACAGCATGATTACAACATTATTACCTTCACCATTATTTATATAATTTTCTTTTTCTTTAATACGAATAAAAAAATGAATATTAAGGAATAATGGTTTCAATAAATTCATTTTGAAAATGGCAGAAGGCACGCACACGCTTTCTTTTTAATAGTTTCTAACTTTTTAGTGTAAAACTTTTTGAGTTACTTTGGATAAAATATTTTTTCTTTTGTTATTAGGCTTTTAAATTTCATTTGGATTACCATAGAGTAAAAATACAAAAATGCAATTGGTATGCTCAAGCAAGATTAAATCTACATATTTAATGTATACCTACTTCAGTTTTTTACCCTACAACATCGTAGACAGAAGGAGCCTACACTGGGTTCCTAAGGAATTCCGTTTCCTAATTTCTGCCCAATTTATAAGACATTAGATATAAGTGTTAAGTAGCGGAACTTAACGGCGTGAATTGTCTATTAAAACGGATAGACATATAATCAATCCTCCAAATCCTAAAACACTTGTATGTTATATTTTTATTTTTATTTATATAAAAAAGTAATAAAAACAAAAACTATTTTACGCTCACTCTAAAAACAAAACAATACATACATTGAAAGGAATTTGATATTTTCCAAACATTTCTCTCTACTACACTCCGCTTTTTTTTTGTTTTGCATTTCAAATACAAATATAAAGTTATACCAACAAACGTCAATCTAAATAACTTTACAAAAAGCCAAAAACTACCTGAAATTTTTGGTCCGTCGATAAACGGAAGTGGTCAGTGTTTGAGCCGAGCAATATCCGACGTTTCCACGCATTGTACTTCCGGTTACAGGCTTCAGGCTTCGGGTTTCAGGCGTGTTGACATGTGTTGACACGTTTCAATAATAGACGAGTGTCTCTCGTATAAGCGAATAGGTGGAATACCAATGAAGTTCCTGTAACAAAAATATTTGTGCAATATATTTTTTGGTGCAAAAAGGATTATGACGTTGCGAATTTAAAGTGCCTATGTATTTGCAATAGAATTTGCTTTCCGAAATAATTTTTTTTGTTTTGAAATTCACAGTGAGTTAGCAATGAGGGCAAAGAGAACCTAGTGGTGAGACATTCCGGTTCCAACTTTCTCTTCAAGTTTCAAGACATTACTCATCGCCAGGTTATTTTCATCATTCCCCTGAATGGGATTTAAACCTACATATATCGCGTTTACGATCGGACGTAGTACCGCTGTGCTACAACGGCTTGTTTTAGATATTAATGTGGCGCTATCAATAACATAAAAATAGCATCTAACTCATCTTCTAGGTGAATTTCAAAAGAAAAAAAAGAGAAATAAATTTTAAATATCTTCAAATGGGAATGGAACCCAGAACCTATCGCGTTTACTCGCTCGTACCTCACACTACGACAGACCTCTATAGCTATAATAAAATAGTTTACCTATATACCTATATTCTATAAAGCTTTCCAACTCAAAAGGTCAACATATAAAATTCAATTCCATTTCAATACATTGAAGCCATCACACAGCTAATACGTCATTTTAACAATACCAACGTGAAATAATTATAACGTGACATGTTCGCGTGATCGCGTGTTACCCTAGTTTTATTGCGTGCTCTGTTTTCACTTCAACTCTGTCGGGGTTTCTTGAGTGCTCAATAAGCGGGTGCACGCGACTGTATTGTACTCTTATAGTTCGGAGAGATATATTGTGGAACTTTATTTATTTTTTATATTTTTAAGTAATGTTATAAATGCGGCGTTAAGTTCCGTCAGTTGTCACGCAATGTTTCAATAATTGAGCGGAAAGTGGGAGACGTAATGTCTTAACTCTACGTTCTGTCTTCCTATTATGGTATATACGAGATACAGTATAAAGTTAAAAAATTATATATTTGTCAAGGCTTTACGTCTAACGGTAATCGAATTGTTAACTATGACATTAATATCAAATTTAACAATAATATAATATTTATTACTCTTACAAGAACACTAAATAAATACATTTTTTATACTCTTCCATATATTTTAGTTCAAAGGTGAGCCACATTATACTCTAATCCAATCTACAGTGAATTAAGAGATGGAATGAGTTTTTTTAGACAAAGGAAGCCTTGACTCGACTATTAAAAACTTATGTTGCCTTGTCTGTTACGATGATAAAAATTATAGTAAAAATATACATAGGTATTATATATATTTTTTTGTTTTTGGTAGCGAGTGGTTAAAGGAAAATGAGAGATTCTGATAACAAAAATGAGTTGTAACAGACGTTTAAGAATTTCAATATAAAATAAACGGTGAGAGTTCGAGTCCCACTGTACCAAAAAAAAGACCGAAATAACACTTAAAAACACTATCGTTGTTGCTCCTCCTTTTCGATGTCAGTTAAAATAAAAATACATCTAATATTTTATTTATTAAGTTACTATAAGCCTAAGAGTATCTTAACACTAAGTTCCCAGATTCTCTCTACCTACTCTGCTAAGTGGGGGATATAGCACGTTCAATCTAACAAACTATTTAATTTTATAATATAAGAATTAACTATACAGTCATTCAAAAGTCTACTTAAAATATATATATGTATATGAATTCAACTAAAAATGAATACACAAATACTGAGAGTAACGTTAAATTGTCCCAACTTATTAAAGAGACTTCCGGCAAACTCATAAATAAAGGCAGTTATGTACCCTTTTGTGCTTTATTAGTATTTAGCATGCATGGAGAAGTAAATATTGAAACAGTATGGTAGATGACAGATGTTGTGAATTACATTTTCGAAACAATTTTTGATATCGGTTATTATTTAGCTTTATGTCGTATTCCTCATGTAGCAGAGTAGGCAGAGAGAACTTAGTGTTCAGACACTCCATTCCCCATAAAGTCACGAATCATAGCGCAGCAGCACAGCGTCAGGCTTAAATACGACAGTTGTTGGTTCTATTCTCACTCGGGAGAATATTAATTTCTTTCCTCTGGTAAGATAAAATGCGCCATCGAGTTCTCTTACTCTACACACAATATCTCAAAGAATTTAACGGAAAGTAGGGGACAGAGAGTCTAAACACTAACCGAAGCTAAAACGAATATAGTCCATCTTAATAAAAGTATAAGTCATATCGGGCTATAAATTGCACCGAGTGTATAATGTCGTCATGACGCTGATCGATCAGATTGAACGTATAACTTCGTTAGCAGTAACGTTTGGGAACGTTTCAAAGGACGTGGACTGTTTTGCTGTGTCCAAAATTCTTATACACAATTTTGGAATATTAATGAATGTTATTATTTGATAATTATGATATATCATTTTCATTTCTTCGCTTTGATGTCGAGGCAAAGCGCGGCGTTAAGTTCCGCCATTTAGCGTCTCCAGAATTCGGCAGAAAATGGGGATGGAGTGTCCTAACACTAGGCTTTCTCTATCTACCCTGCTACAGAAAGCGTGGAACAAAATAAGGTTGAGTATCATGACTATAAAAATATAACAATAGCCTGATCGATTTGGAAGCCGTTTAATAATTTTCTTTTATAATATTTTCATTCATCTAATAAATATAGTACATTAACTTATCGAATACCTATCAAATATATTTAAGCATCCATTTTTAGGGCTGAATAGCAAAAACTCCATTTGTCGAAAGGTCATAGATACCATGAAATAGTGGTATAATATTTATTTGGCTCAATAACATAACATATACCTAATTATATTATGTATACTTAATTTATGCTTTTTACTATAGAACCCGCATAAGCGATCCCGACTCGCACTTGGCAACTTTGTAGGCATCTTCACAATAAAACGTATTGAAATTTATTTATATGTTCTACATTCGACTGGGTATTGTGAAGCCAAGCACTTCTACAGCTATTTGATAAGGCAATTCTTTTTAAATTTTTGTGTATGTTATTGCCTTTGTTACCATTTTTATCGTCGACTGAGCCTTACCAATATTATAAATATTGAAATTTGTTTGTATGAGTATATTTTTTTGTATAATTGTGAAAATAATTAAGTTTCACGGTGTATTTTTCACACAGCAACGCAGGCAGAGGAAACCTAGTATTAAAAGATACCGTTCCCTATTTTCCACCGAATGCTAAATCCATTGTGGGTTGAGTGGCGGAACCAAACGCCACGCTTTGCCTCGACACCAGAGCTAAGAAATAAAAATATGAATTTAAATAAATATTTCTTTTTCCCGAATATGGACCGAACCTAGAACCAGTCGAACCAGTCACTCTTTGTGCCCCTGCTCCACGACTGCCCTCTATTTATCATCTAATTTATCAAATTTCCAAATCAACATCTAGTTAAGCTATTAACTGAACGCATTAAACCCCGTTATAATGCTAAGACGAGATAAATCTGATATTTTAGACGATTAAAACGCTCAAATGAAAGGAATCCACTGAGCAAGTTGTAAATCTCTGAGAACACCCGTAATCTTTTACACTGACAGTTCAAAGTGCTCGTTTTATTTATGATCTAATAATACTAAGTTTAATAAGTAAACAAAGTTAGGTCGTTGTGGCGCAGTGGAAAATGTCTCAGCGAAAACCCGATAGTAACAAGTTTGATTTCCGCTGGCAGGAATAAATCTCATTTACCCGTTACAATGGTAGAAAATGTGCTATTGATTTCTACCAGTACACGCAATATCTGGAAAACTAACAATAGGTTCTTTCTGCCTACACTGCTATGCGGGTCAAGCTGAAAAATATATAAAAAAATTGGCCTAAAGGCCTTCGTTCAGCGGCACATGATGGTTATGTTTTCGACGGTAAATGGGAAAATTTAGTGTCTTAACACTCTCACCCTCAGCGTTCACTATTGCATACGGGATACAGCGTGAAACAAAAACAAATTCTTATAACAATATTATCCTCGTTCCACCTTCACAAAAGGCGAATAAAAGCTTTTTATTAGAAAATTTTGTAAAGCACGATTTGTAGGCACCCTTTGATGCGATTAAAAGATTAGCTTCTGTTTTTAATTATGGAGCACGAAATTACTCTTTATCGTTCCTATAATATTATACTACAGTTTGTTTACTTGGAAATTTTGAGGTCGAATGAGTAGATATGTAAAATTATTATTTTAATGTTATAATTGAACGTAATTATGCGTGATTTATTATTAGAGATTTTGTGATTGGTTTTAATGTGGTACGGATTTTTTTTTAAATAAATAATTAGTGAAAATACTGGGTAGGAGAAATATTTTATATTTTTGGTTTCTAGAATATTCCTTTATCGTAAAATGTTCCTTTGTACATAGTAAGACAAGAAACAAGTGAATTTCTAAAAAATTCTAGGTGCAATCTAAATATATACGAGTGTAAATCTCATCTGTTGTGAGAGTACAACTCATAGCCTAAACTACTGGAAGTAGAAGTTAGGTGCCTAGAAGTTAGATAGTTAGTAACTTAGGTAGTGTTGGAGAAAACTAAGAGAGAATTTCCCGAAATTTCTACTGGAACGGGAAAAATAGACTTTCTATTTCTTTTCTAAAGTCCACAACCATATGTTCAGTCCAATATAAAATATTGAGATTTAGGATCCCTTGGGGCACAGAAAAAAATCAAATTTTAAATCATCGCAATCAAAAGATTAACCGATATTTCCTAATGACATTTACATATAAAATAACACTTACAGTTCATTTATTTTTAAATGAAAAACAAATCTAAAACATAAATGTAAGTAAATGAAAGTTCTATACAAACTATAAGGTCAAGATTATCCCGCACGTCAAACACTGAGGCAATTTAATGTTTGTACAACCTAACTCCTGGGTCCGTCCCGATTTCACTCCCGACTTCAGCAGTACTGTAACAGCAGTCTAGTACAAGTGTCCCGAATAAACATCGATCTTGTACACTATTTGTTTTAGTCGGAGTGTTGCAAATAAACCCACAACTCGAGCGGTGTAGACTAGCGCTTATTGTTCTAAATCAGCTTCACGCTGTATCCCGCACACAGCAGGATAAGACACTTCGTTCCCCACTTTCTTTTGTTATTTATCTTACCGCATCTCTTAAAAATTTAGTCATTCTGTTTCTCCATTTAAAAGACAAAAAAACAGCCTAATATTTTGTCTTAGGTCTAAATATTAAACATCCATTTGATTGGAGTAAGAAGCAAGACTTTATTTGCTCACACAAAATCCATTTGAATTACGATAGCTTTGTCCTATATAAATAATTTTGTAAAAATATACTATATAATATATAATAAAAATCTCCGCTGAAAGTAGAGCTAGCTCAGACCAATATTTATTAACTTTATTTACCACTTCTTAACACCAGCGTTTAAAAACCGCTAATCTACAACACCATTGTAAGCCCAACATACGGTGATCAAACAAACGTTTCTCAACTAACAATATTGCGCACTCAATCTGCCTCGTAAACGACCGTTCAACTCTTTGTTCCTTCCTGTACTTTTCATGTTTATCGAAAATAAAATATTGTATTGTATATTTCTTGTTAGACTTCTTACATGTACCTATGAGTAAATATGTGCTTTGTTTTCTGGAAATTGTGGGAGTTTATCGATTTTCGTTAGACAAAATTTTGAGGTAATTTATGATTGAGTTTATTATTTTTTTTTATTATTAAGAACTTTATTTATAAAAATGTTTATTAGTATATCCAATTTTTTTTTGCCAAAATAAAAAGTAATAACTAGATCGCTTAATGTACTTTTAAATCTTCAATTAATTAAAGCTTGGAAAGCAGTTTTGTAAAGTAATTTACTTGTAGTCATTTTAAAAATACCAAATGTAAATAACTTCTTCCCTATTATAATATGTATATTATATAGAAATCATTAATTTCAATCGAATTGAGCAAATAAAGAAAACAGAAAATATTTAAAATACTTTAAAACAAAATCTCCCCTTCTACAAACTTCCCCTTATTTACTCGTCCATACATAGTTACATACAATCAAACTAGCAACTACGTACATACAAACATACATACATATATAATATATCTTTGTCCCTTGGTCAGCCAGCATAATGCATTTATGAATTATGGATCGTTCATTGAAACTGTATCTGAAAGCTAGTTCTAGTTCTGTAAAGCCTATCAACGTT
>JAEBDU010011546.1:0-33519 GCA_016802625.1 Heliconius numata
GGCGCTATACTGCCGAGGGAATTGCGCTTCCTCGTGTAACATAGGTGTGTATTTTAGTTAGTCCGGAATGTTAGTGTTTCAATCGCTATGAAAAGGTAAACGCTTAAAGCACGAATTTAATTTATATTTTTAAGGAAAGAAGAGAGAAGAAGAAAGAAAAAATATTCTTTGGGAATATATTTTTTTATCTTTGATGTCATTTTTGATAATAATAAAAATCTAATTGATAAATGTTGACGATGATGATGACATAATTTAAAATAAACACAGTATCATATAGTGAAATTAGTTCTTTCATTATAAAACAATTATGATAATTGGATAAGGTGATGTCGCTTGGAAACATAAGGAAACGACTTTATATCTGTAAAAATTTGTAGATATTAATTTTGTTTATATCATAATAGTTTTAGCCGCTTTTGAGTCGTTATGTTTAGACATTTTTAACCGACTTCTGTAAGAAAAGGAGGTTATCAATTCGATTGTATTTTTTTTATAGAATAGTATAGAAAGGTAGGCTGAGGGAACCTAGTGTTAAGAATTTCCGCTCTCCGTCCGGATTCGACGCATTGGGTTATTGAGTGGCGAAATTCAACACCGCCTTTCGTGTACCGGGAGAGGGAAGGTAAAAATAAAATATTCTACATATCTTCTAATAGTGACAGTCAAATACATAACATTATTCAGTTAATTTCGCGAGAAGAAAGACTAATACAAATTTTGAAAGCGTCTCCTACAATTTTTCCAAAAAGTGCAAATACGTCATTGTTGCACCAAACGAATGATATTTCTATTCTCTAGTATATTATAGCAATATTAATTTTATTCAAACGCCGTTACAGCTTAACGGTGCCGTTAAAACAGTAAAGACATTTTAAATGAGAAACATTATTAGACTTTATATGGTCGAGTTTCCATAAAATTGGAATATAACAGAGGGAAATTGCACCTTTTAGGACCCAAGGCGGTACGTACTGTTCACGAATAACTATATAAGCCCACGCGTGTATAGCTTAGTTGTGGTCCGTGGCTTTGCCTGGCGATATTGGTTATAAATATAATTGTGTTTTGTTATATTTTTTTGTGATATTAAGTGATTTCACTATATTTAACTAGTCGTCCCTAATCTTGTTTGTGTGGACGTTAAATTCGAGAAATCGTGTCTTGTATATGAATGTGGAGGGGAATCCAACTCCTTATATTATGTAAATGAAGATTCAAGAGAGATTCAGAAAGTTGAAATTTGCCAATTTCAACTTTCAGAATTTAGTAGTTTCGTCTGTGTTATGTCTGGCTTAGTAACGGAAGAGTTTTATATACTTATATAGGTATAACAGTTTGGTACTTTTTTATATTCAGTACCCAAAAAGCAACAAAAATATAATAATTATGAATGTTAATATTCATATAATAGCTAGACTAAATAGATAGATATCAGAACCATTAAATAAATAGAAAGCTTTAAAGACCATCGTAGCGCAGTGGAACAGCACTTAATAGTAAGTAACGCAATGGTTGTGTATGCTATCCCCACTTAGGGGAATAATAATAATCCATTTATTTTCATTTTGCCCTTCGAAAAGTATTAACACCAGCTTTTCCTTGTTTATCCTGCTACTTACGGGACAGAGCGCCAACCTAAGAAAATTTTAAAATTCTAAATATATAATGTTATTATGAAAATTATTATTTAAAAATATATATAAACTTTGCACTTTTGTTGGCCCGTGTGTATACTTGATTGTTTAAATTTGATGAACACTATAATATTTAACGAGTGTTGAAATTACACTACAGTGATTGCAGCTACTGATTATTACTTCCCATATCTGTGTAGTATCACTGGGGGACCGCTCTGAGACCAAATACTTATATATTATAGTTCACCTTATAATAACTATTAAATAATAGTATTCTAGTTAAGTTTCTACGCATACATGACTCATATTTGTAGAGAAAATTGTGTCTTGCTAATATTAGTTAAGCTGTTTTAAATTTTAAAACAGCTTATTTGATAAGTATGAAAAATTTGTGTAACTTCGATATGAACAAGACTTTTATTAAAGAGAGGAACATCGTATAGATGAAACGTTTCATAGGATATGTAACTAGCCTAAGGAAGCTTTAGCTCTACCTTGAAGAACTTTGAAGCTTTCACGGGCACCAGTTTATCCTGGTGACTTTGAAAGTTGTAGTTTATTAGTACTCACCGCGAGCAAAGTGGAGAGGGCGCTTGCCATGAGCATCGCGCGGGTCGCTCGGGGTAGGCGGGCGGAGGGGCGCGCGCGAGCCCCGTCCGGCCGCCCTCCGGCCCTCTACCACCGTTGCACCTTCATTGCACACCTGGAACAGAATATATATATTTAATTTAAGTTAAATTTAATTGATAATTAAAAATCATTGACACAGAATGCTTTGAAAAGTAAACAAATTAGTAGAAAAAATCTTGATTTCGTCAATAATAAAACGGCTAAGAATACTCTCGATTAAGTCAACTCTTAAACAAAACAAACCTAATTAAAATTGGTTTGGGAGCTACGATGCCACAGCCAAACATACAGAATATACAGAGACACTCAATATTTATAACTTATATATATACATAACACCCCTCTGCTTTCCTCGGGGGTTAATAAAAAGTATTGTACTGACGGACGCTTCAGACGAGGCCAATCGTGGCGCACTGGCTAAAGCGTGCGACTATAAAAGCGACTTTAGAATTCGTCGGAAAAGGAATGGAAGTGTCTTAATGTAAACGGAGTGTCTTAACACTAGATTTCCGGGCTTCCTCTGCTATGTGCGGAATACAAAAAAGACAATTCGCATACTTTGTAGTAATCCTTCTTAAGGTAACATTTATCTACCAATTGATATTATTATTATAATATTAATTATTATATTTAGGTTTTCACATAAATTAGGCAAGTTTCATTTAACAAAAAAAAAGTCGCTATCAATAATAATAATATCTCTAGACGATAAACATTTCAATAATTTTCTATCGCAACAATAGAAAAAAATTTCTTAAATTACATTCGATAGTACGTAACTAATAGATAAGTAAAGCATTTATATTATTATAAAATAGCCAAATAAATTAAATATTTTAATTGATAATGAGTATTAGTCATCAGTTAATAATACATATTGAAACAAGAGGTCAATTTAGTGGCTTGGTTTATATGTATACGTACATAGATGAATGAATAAATGAATGACTTGTAAATTAATTTGTAGGGACTTGAAAGTCTTTCAAAGTATCTTTCAAGAAAAGGTGCTGTTTTTTTCAGCTTTAAGCTTTTTTCCACATAGAAGAATACGAGGCCAGGAGTACAATGCGACAGGTTGTAGCTTCGAATCTCATTCGAGGAAATGAAAATATTAAATATTTTTATTCCAAATACTTGAGGTATTGTCTATTGAGAAGCGGAACTCAACACTGCGCTTTGTTTCGACACCGGAGTAAAGAAGTGACAATATTATATACATATTTACATTTCTTCGAGTGGGGATCGAACCCACAAACCATAGCGTTTACAGTCACTGTGTGTCCTATCGGCCACGGCTGTCCTATATATTTTATTACTTTTTTTATGGTCTTATTTTATTCTACTTAACTACTACTACTTAAACAATAAAAGTTACATATTATAGAGCTTTAGGGATTTCAGGAAAAAATACTATAATTTTCTGCAATACAGTGACTAATTACGTAAACATTCGCAAAATCATCGTGGACTTTGACCCTTTACTAATCAATCTGATGTCATTTACACACCTCCTTACATTTATTATAAAAAAATGATCATTTCTTTCCAAATAGAAATGGAAATTTCGTATTTACTGTTTAAATATTAAGTGCTAGAATGGAATATCATATTTTTTCTTCATTTAATTCAATGCCAATCGATTCGGTTGTTTCTTATCACCAGTGGCGCCGAGACTTATCTTGTACTTTCAAATATTTGTGCTATTATTCACATTTTCAGGAACGCATTGCTTATAAGAGATTTATATAGATTTCTAAGGATTAGTAAGATTAGTCATTTATAGATTTTCAAGAAGTTAAAGGATTTTTTTTTATATAAGAATCAACATTATAAAAAAGGATGTTTATTTACTGCTGACGTTTTTTATTTATTAGTTTTTGTCCAGTCGTATCGTAGTAGCCATAATATTATCTTAATATTTATTTGTTAGGTCTATAATTTTGAATTACAGTATTTTAAATAAAAAAAGAGAGGCCGGACAACACGTAATGTCTTAAAAATTGGGCAGGGGAGCGGAATGTCTTAACATTGGGTTTCCTCTGTATATCCTGCTGAATAGCAAGCAACAAGTGTAAAATTGTAAAAAATCATTAAGCATATCGAATTTTAGTACAAAACTTTGTTAAGTGAAAATATTAAGATTTGCCAATTTATAAAAGACATTATACAGATATAATGGCGGTTAAAGTCTAAAAAAATATTATTATTAGATTTATCAATTAATTGAAATTGAATATCAATGGATAACAAATCAGTTTAGCGAGGAATGCAGCATTTACATAAAACATTTATTACACACTAAAAAACTTTGGCTATCTCGATCTATTCAATTGCTTCGTCGATTGTAGTGTGATCGATAATTGATAATAATAACGAATTAATAAAATTCATTAATAATTTTCTGTTATAATCATATTCTTTTTCAGTGTTCTTTTCACGTGGTGAAAATCTTGAATGAAATTTTATTTGAAAATTATAGTGGATGTTGTGTGAAATATAGTGTATGTGTGTAATATATCCAATTTGATCTGGTTTATAGCTTTTATCTTCACACGTACTCACTTTTTTATTCCTTCTGCGTGACTGTCAATTAATTATAGATATCTGACTGGTTTCATAAAAAAGGAACGCTAAATTTAAAGAGAGTATATTCTCTCTACACGTATAATAAAAAAAATCAAAAAATAGAATAAAAAAAATACATAAAACAGTTTAATTCTGATTTACATAATATATTATTACATGGGTAAACAGTTGGTAAATAGTAAATTGATTTCAGTATTAAATCAATTTTCTCGTACACAGTAACCATTACTTTCATTAATTAGTCAAGTCACTTGTTAGTCTTAGATGAAGAAAAATTAGAAATGGTATGTTTTTGTACAATAGAAAAAAAAATGTGCATATTTGCGTCTATGCCGGTCCTCCAGTGACCAATGGAAGCGATGATCATCCTATCGAAGTGGAAATAACGTTTAATATGTGAAATGAAACTTTTTACATTAATTATGCAATTTAATAAAACAATGTTAATATGCAGAATATTTGGGACCACGACCACAAAAAAATCAACTGTAACTTATACTAAGTTACAGTAACTAAGATAAATTAAAATTAAGATACACTAAGACAAAATTTCCAACTTTCTCGATTGTACTTTTAATCGATATTTTGTAAGGGTTTTTTTAATTTTTTTTTGCCTATTTTTTTATTATTAAAAAAAATTTAACCGAGAATATTCGGCTCCCTTTGTTTTAATTTCAAAGAAGATTCTTACAAAAAATAAATATTTTTGGTGGGTAAATACCCACCATACATTTTCTGGAGAAGTACATCTACTCTATGATTTATCTATCATTCATCAGCTCGAACAAATAATTAGGTTTCCGTCTAACATTATAGATTACGTGCTAAACAACCCAACGCCAAACAAATGTTAAAATTTCAATAATCATTATAATTTATCATTGCGTGGTTTAATTATATTCCACTTTATCAATACAAAATGATCGACAGCCGTTTATCATTGGCAAGCTACGGAGCAGTAAATGTTATATATTTAAGAATTTATTTATTATGGCGTAGTGTCGGACTATAAACTCGACGGTGGTGACTTCGATTCCCACTTGTGGAAAATTTCCATTTCCTAGCTCTGCAAATAAGGCAAAGTCAAGCGTTGATTTTCCCCCATGGATTGTTTTAACACCAGAGTCCCGTTGGCTACCCTGCTATGAACATAGTGAAGCTACAAAAATATACTTAAATAAATTGACATAAGTATTTATTTTTAGTTATCCTGACAAATCTAAATCTATCCTAATTCAAATTTATAAATTATTATATGAATAATATTGTCCTTTCTTTATTTATATAAATATTATTACTTTACGTCACTGTACATGTAGCGGAACTCAACGCCGTCACTAATACTTTCTCACTATATTAATCATTCCCGAGAACACCCATAAGAAGCATTTCTTATTCAAACCTGGTATGAACCTACGACGATTTGAACTTATCTAGAGATGTGATCTACATAAAGATGTTAGAAATATATTATATGGCCGTATGCTAATATATAATATTAGCATACGGCCATATAATATATTAAGAGTATTCATGTCCAGGACGAAGCTTACGGACACGGAAAGCTAACTAAAAGCAATGCTTATTTATATATATTATTGCTTTAGTTAGAAACAATACTTCTCTTTTCTTTTATCTTAGGTTGGAAAAGGTTCCTTTAGGTTCATTTGTCATGTAAATGTGATATTATTTTGCTTACTTGCTGTATTGGTTCGAAAGCTTTTGAAAGTATTTAAAAATGTAAAAACAGGTTTGTTTATGAAGTACTCTACTACTAATAATAAAGAGAAGGGTTACGGAAAACGATAGAAGTACTGTAATAATTAATATTAGCGATAATTTAAAGTCTTCTTAGAGACCGTTGCGGCATAGCGGCGCAGTTTTTGACTGTAAGTGCGACAGTTGCGGATTCGATATCCACTCGGTGGAATTAAATATTTTCATTTCCTCGTTCTTGTAAACAGACAAAACGGTAAACCGCTGTTTAGCATGAAGTCTTAAAAAGAATTGGTGGAAAGTGAAGAAGAGAGTGTTTTAAGATATGTTTCTCTCCGCCTACTCTGCTATATGCAGGAAACAGCGTAAAATCAACACTTCAGCTCAGCAAGTATCATTCAAAAACATAATAAATATAAGATAATAAGCCCTTAAGAGTTGTGATTGACACATTATGCTATTTCAACAAGATCACCTAATATAAATCAAAGTCAGTTTTATCTAGATCTTTTAGCTGTGTATTCTAATGAACTAAATATTTACATACCTAGCTATGGACAAAGAGGTCACGAGATTTTCGTAACAATCGTGGATACTGTATGATGTAGAGATGTTTATAATAAAAAAAAAAAAAGCTTCACGCTATATCCCGCACACATTAGGGTAGGCAGAGGGAACCTAGTGTTAAGACACTCCTTTCCCCACTTTCCGCTGAATTCTGGACGCAATGCGTGTTCAGTGGCGGAACCCAAAGCCGCGCGCGCTCACTCAAAAACAGCTTCACGTTTTTAGTTTGTCAAGTTTTTCATTCGGCTGCGAATCGAACCTACAACCATCACATCACGTGTTAAAAATGTGACGAAAAGATCCCAATTTCACACACAAATATACTATGGAGACATTTAGTCAGAAGCAGAGGTTATTATGGCGTTATGGGATACCATTGACTATGAACGCAATGGTTGCGAATTCGATTATCATTCGAAGAAATTATTTATTTTCATTTCCTCATCCTTCCTTCAATGTCTCGAATCGAGGTAAAAAGCTAACTCAATGTAACAAAAAAAATTCTAACAAGTAAAGCTTATTACACTGTTCAAGAATATTTAGAAGACAAACATGTATGGAATTAATGTCTATTGAATGAGATATAAGATAGCTGCCAGCAAATGTAATAGATTGTACCATTGATTTTGAAAAGAGCAACTGTTGAGTTTCTTGCCGGCTCTTCTCAGCAGAACTGGTAGCTTTTTAACCGACTTCTGTAAGAAAAGGAGGTTATCAATTCGACCGTATTTTTTTTTTCTTTTCTTATTTAGCTTTTACCTCTTTTTTTTTTTATGTTTGTTACCTCATAACTTTTGACTGGGTGAACCGATTTTAAAAGTTTTTTTTTTGTTTGAAAGGTGAAGCTTCCCGAATGGTCCCATTTTTTTTTGGTCCATGTCTGACAATGCTATCTATGAGAAAATCACATAAGTCTTAAATTTGCATTAGATATGTGCGCGACAAATAGACGAATAACTCAATGTCGCGCCAACCGATTTTGATGATTGTTTTTTTATTTGAAAGGATACACTTCAAGGATAATTTGGTGAAAGTTTGGTTAGGTTCCGATTATGGAATCCGGTGAAAATTGAGAAAGTTTATTTTTTTTTGGTAAAAAATTTAATATATTGTAATAGTTACAAGCAAAAACTTTTTAAATTGATGTCAGAAGTGAGATTCGTGATCTGATCGTTGCATTTCTTTTCAACCAACCTCAAAAAAGAGGATGTTCTCATTTTCAACCAACTTCAAAAAAGGGAGATTCTCAATTCGCCCGAATACTTTTTATGTATATTCTTGTCAATACACCAAAATGTAACTTTACACAAAAATAATAGCTAATTAAATGAAGTTTTACATAGAACAATCACAACCACTCGTTGACAACCACTACCACCACCACCACCACTCGTTCAAGAACCATCATTTTAAGATGGTAAATCTTAAAATGATGCTTCTTGAATCACTAAAAATCGTAAAATAAATTAATTTTTAACAAAAACAAAAACCGACTTCTAACAACGAACTAAAAAGTGAAAAATAATTATATAAAGATTTTATAATTTTGAAGTCGGTGTCAAGCTAATGCTACTACACCTTTACTACAATATTTAATTACTAAGCCTATTTGTTTTACTTGGCACCGACTTCAAAATTATAAAATCTTTATATAATTATTTTTCACTTTTTAACTCGTTGTTAGAAGTCGGTTTTTGTGTTTGTTAAAAATTAATTTATTGTTTATATGTTCATTCGATGATTCAAAAGTGCTTATTATAAGTTTATTTGAATAAAGAATATTTTGAATTGAATTGAATTGATAACTAAAGCTGCCTAGTCCTTTCTTATACATATTTACTCCATCTATTTTAAAAATGAGGGCCCCCGGAGGGCATGTATGAAGAGGTTGGTGACAGTGGACGAGGCGAAAGAGGTATGTAGAGACCGTAGCGTTTGGCGCTCCGTTCTCTCTGACTACCCCGCTAGGGATAAAGCGTGAAGCTGTGTATGTATGTATGTATGTACTACAAAAATTCCTATGAAACCTATCTCACAAACTATTTAAATCAATCAGCTATTTAAATCATAATAAGTTAATGTGTATATAATATATAATAGTTATTTAAGCGTCATAAATACGTTATTCAGAACAAACGGCCGTCTGTACATAATGATATAATTAATTTTATTCCATACAATTGCTATATTATAATAAATAATCGCGCGGACATTAATTAGATGTGTCAAGAGCACGGCGCCATTTTATTGTTGATTTTGTTTGTTGATAACTGTTTTGAGTGTAGTGTATATAGACGAGGTTTTGTTTTTATTGAAAAGCTTTCAAAGTCATGTATTTTTTTTCCTGTATATAGCAGGGTAGGCAGAGGGAATATAGTGTCAAGACACTCCGTTCCCCACACACTGTTCAATTTTCAAGATACTGTGTATTGAATGAATAAAGTCGACGCGCAAGCAGTCCGCAGTGTGGGAATCGAACCCATTACCCTCGCATTTGCTGTGAGACGTTGTGATGCGGTGCCATGATGCCAGGTGATCTTCAATTACATCTTATCTATACTAATATAATAAAGTGGAAGAGTTTGTTTGTTTGTTTGAACGCTAAGATCTCTGGATCTACTGGTTTGATTTACTTTGTTTTTGTTTTGTATGAAAGGTGCATTCTTCAGAAGTGCTATAGGCTATATAACATTACATTACACATATATGCTAATATATTAAAATACTTTCTAATTTGACAAGCAATTTATTCTGCCGTGTTAATAACAGCGGTCGCGTCGCTACGCAACCGTTACCGCGACATTTTGATATTCATCCTTATGAAAAATACAATAGTCACTTTTAGCATTTCATCTAGATTGAAATTATTTCTGTAGAAATTATATTCTTATATTTCAAGCAGGCGTAGCCGCGTCCGGGTCCGCTAGTGTTAAATAAAGTCTTAGCTGCCAATGTTGCTACGGCCTACTTAACAAGTACTGCGTAAACATTAAAAAGAATCGTCAAAAGCCATTCAATGAAACACAAAATCACATCAAATCAATCAAGTTATAAAAAATACATTTTATATTCAATATTTTTAATCTAATAAATAAGAAAAGTATTTTGCCTCAAATTCCGGCAGAAAGTGGGCAACGGAAGCGTCTTAACACTTCTTCTTTCTCTCCACCCTGCTATATAACCTATAAAAAATTATAATAATCATCTTTTACCACAAAAAAAAAATGCTAGCCATAAAATCTGTCCTATATAAAAGTGATCGTTCAATTCAATTTGACGTAACTACACATAAAATGGCAAATAGAATTAACAAATCAAATATACGATGTTTTGCAGTTAAGTTTATTAAGCAGTAAATAGTATCTAGACCTTGCCCAATACTAACATAAATAACCTATAGCTATATCTGTACCTATAGGTACTCGTATATTACGAAATTGGCACTTCGTGGATTTCTAATTAAAAACAATTAACGATTTACTTGGACTTGTTTCGACGTGGACGTAATTAATTATTGAATATAGGAATTATATTAATTATTTATATATTATAATAATGTTGTTTTTTTACGTTAATTTGAAGAAGGTCGTAGTGAAGAGTGACTGTAAGCGGGATGGTTGTGGGTTCGATTTTGCTCAAGGGGATTACTTAATTGGGTTGGATTTTACCACTCTACATGTAAGGTAATTACTAATTCGGAAAGAATGTTGATGGAAAACTGATATTTATTAAAATGTCAAAAGCTTAGAAGAAAATAAGATGACAGAATAATTTGTACGACTATATCCACCCTTTTTCATAAATCAATTTATGTTTTTATTAGAAGTAATAAAAAATATAAAAGGAATGAGAAATGCTGTACGTTTTTAAATGTAGCTTATTATTAATTAAATTCATTAATTGATTGTTATTATTTTTAAGCTATATTAAGCACAAAAGAGTAAGAAAAGTTTATAATATAAACTTTAATTACCCTCTCTCCACTCGGCTGAGGAAAACTGTAAATTAATTATTTTAATTTTCTCATTTGCAACGAATTTCTTCGAATACGAAGCAGGTGACGGAGTGTCTTAACACTAGAGTCCCCCTCTAGTGTTAAATACATATACGAGTACACCAACTTTAAGCACAACGAATCACAAAACGTATAAGCTTTCACTCGAACAGGAGAGACGGAAGTCGTAACTTTCATACATCCATACAAATAATAATAAGAGCTCTATAATATTCATATAATATTATAATATAATAATATAATATAATATAATATAAGCACGTCCTCGATCCATTATAGTTAATCGATAGTGCGAAATCGCCAGCGCGTTTGTTGGCGTTATGTCTATTGATCAGGCCACTGGCGCCTCACATACCGACGTGTAGCACCCACTCAGTATAGGGACTTGGACTGATTAAATGGTTTTATAATTAAATTGTAAAATTATTAAGGCTTTATGATAATAATAATATGTCGTGATAAATACTAAATAACATGCTTTTCTATATTTAGTGCTGTAGAGTGTGCTTGAAGATATAAATTATATAACCACTCGAGTGGTTTACTAGTAACTTTTGCATTGTTTCACTAGTTAAGCTATGGCTCCATCATTAGATCAGCTCGGTAATACTATATTATTGTATTGTTATCTACATATACATATAACTGCCAAAGGTTTCAGGTGTCAGTTTCTTTAACGTTACAATTCGACTTAGTAATGCACCTCTTGAACTGCATAAGCAGTTTTCTGTATAAATGATATCATTTACACGACATTCATATGAAGTGATCAAAAGTTCTATTTACGAGATATACGTACGAGAAGCTTTTTTTACCTTGACTCTGTATCCTGCACATAGTAGATTAGGCAGAATTAACCTGGGAATTTAATGTTTATAAACTCAGTTCCCATTAAAACACTTCCATTCTCCACAGACTGCCAAATTAATGTCTTTTACTAATAAGTACGAGTATTTTACTCATTATGCTTATACTTTTTTCACTTTTATTCCAGATAATACACAGTGTGTAGGTTTATTTTTTGCCTATATAACCTTATAGTTTGAATAAAAAAATATATTTATTAGAATAAGCTCAAGTCCTCAATGTCAGTGGTCGTTTATTTTATATGCACGATTAAATACTTGCGATAAGATTACGATTTAATCTCTTGATTGCATAAAATATTAAATTATATACATATATGTATGTGTACATATATATGCATGTATTTACTATTAAATAACACGAATAGTATGTATAAGTAATAGTAATAATAATAATATAATAATCTTTATTCAAACACTTATTAGATACAATAATTGGTTAAGGTACTGTTCTCTTAAATAAGTTACAAAGTAACCCGTGGTAAAGAGAAATAGTAGGCTGAAGTTGTCCAGTTGTATATTTATCTTTGATTTATTTGTTTAAAATGGCTAATAAGTTGTTTGTTTTTATTGGAAACAGAGTAAATTGAGTAGTAATTGAGTGATAAAATTCTTAATAACAATTGATGTAGTGCCTATATAGAAAGGTTACTAAAAGGGCTACCGCAAAGAAAGATTTGGCAAACGAAAATAAGTGAGTCACTCTAGGCAGTTTAAAAATGTTACAAATATTTAGAATTTATACTTTTCTTATTTAGATATTTTTTTTAGCTTTACACTGAATCACCTATTTAGCACTGTAGGCAAAGGGACCTTAGTGTTAACACACTCCATTACCATTATGCCACTTCCATTACCCACTCTCCGCTGAATTTCGGGAGCATTGAGTGTCGAGTAGTAGAGTTCATCGCCCACTTCTCCTGGTCATTAATTGATACTCTACGAGACGATGATATATTTCTAAATTGTGAATATCTGATCCAGCGCTTAATATTTTAACATAGAAGCTCTATATAAAACTACAAGCAAATCCATGAGACACGTCTAGTATAGCATTGACCTAAGAACAAAGAATGTACTACGGCTAGACAGTATTAGCAAAAAAGTTAAATAATAACTAATTTATATACAAAAGTTTTTATTATCACGTGCAAATATTTCCTTAATTATAATTAATATAAGTAATTTCTGAAAGCTATTAACGGCACGTACTAATATAATTGTTATTGCAGCATTTATGTGAAGTTTTAGCATTTTTATTGATCATACATACATACATGTTGCAAATAAATGAGATATCACTTGTAAATGCGTAACTATGTTACATTTTTTATAAATACTATTTACCAAGTAATAGGCACTTTGATTAATTAAATTTTATTTTGCTTGGAATTGAAATTTATTGGTAGTTTAGACCTCACTTTTTATTTTCTTTTATTATATTAATATTGATCGTTTTTAGGGTTCCGTACTTCGCTTTGTTGTACGTATGTCAAGATCATATATATCGAGATTGCGTAGAGGTATCAAGGCAGAAATAAATGTCAAATGCTTAAGCCTCCTTTTAATACAAAATGAATCAAGCTTCTAAGTCAACCCAATCAAATTATTTTATGTTTCGTTTTTGTAAATGTTTTGTATGAAATAAGCCGCGTAGATTACGCCTACAGAGTACTTGCCGAGGACTTACACATATGAAATTTGGCAGGAAGTGAGAACTGACAAAGAAAAGTTAAAATTTTTCGATATTTCATAGAAAAATTAATTAAAAACTTATATTTGCAATTTATTTCATAGAAATGATTGCATACATACACCCGAAAAATTAATTTTATCAATTTTATTCACCGCGTAATCAAAACCTATAAGGTTATTGCTAAATGAAAACTTACAGTAGTATTTAACAAACTTAGTTAAAATAACTATTTTTATGGCTTAACGTCGTAATCCGCAGTAGGCAGAGGGAATCTGGGAACTCAGTGTTTTGACACTACTTTCCTACTAATACACTTTCTTTCTACATTTGCCGAACTCAGCTGGCACTGCCTAACTTAACACGTTTAACCTCGTCACCAGGAGGAAGTAAATACTTAAAACTTAAAAATAAGTAATAACCCAACAAAAAAACATTCATGTCACTTACGCAGAATCGATTGCCATAATAACAATTTATTAAATACAAAAGTATTCATAGCGCGGCTCGTTAAAATACTCGACATAGCTTTACGCAATTAAGCAGTGATAGCTGCTAACATATAGATATATAATATGTTTAGGAGTTATTTTGTTGATTCGTTTGTTTGTGGTATTTAGACTGATTTAGAAAGTCCACCTTATTATAAAATTAAATTATTATTATAATTGTGATGGCACTGTTTTTTATGTATAAGTTGTAAAATAGTCTATGAGCAGTTGAGGTCAGCCATGGCGTAAAGTCACTCGTGTGACTATAAACGCGATAGGTTGTGGGTTCGATTGCCTCTCAAGGATATTTCATATTTTCATTTCCTCGCTCTGGTAACGAGGCAAAAAACGTTGCATTCAGCCACTCAACACGCATTGCCTCCAGAATCTGGCGGAAAGTGGGGAATGGAAATGTCTTAATAGGAACGGAGTGTCTTGGTTCCCAGGTTCCCTTTACGTACCCGGCTATGCTGGGGATAAAGTGAATCTAAAATCAAAAAATATAGAACATAATATTTTAGAACAGTTTGGTCGTATGATACAATGTAAGAAGAGATTATCCTTTTGGATTCATATGAAACTTGGATCGTTCCCTATATTATATTCTATTAGAATATAATATAGGGAACGATCCAAGTTTCATCAAGATTCGTCTAGCATTTGATATCTATATTTAAAGTCGGTAAAATTTTTGCATATTAATTATACTAAATATCACAATTACATCCAATTGACAGCCTAATCAAATTCAAAATAGACTTTATAATATTAAACAACCGTATCATTCACAAGGTGACAAACGCCAGCGTATTACTTCGAAATGGTCGGTAAGGGAGCCGGCATTTACATTCTGGTAGCTGAACTATAAATAATAAGAGACAGGTATCTGTCTGTCTTTAGAAGTACAGACTTACGATACAACACTTTGTTTATGGATACAAGTAAACATGGCAGGGATTAAAGTAATTTTGTTTGTGTTTAACTAGATATGAAATTACTCGTACTTTATATTTGATTTCACCGATTGTTTTCGTATTTTTTTTGTCGAAACTCTCCATCTCTATCTTTCTATTTGTCCTTAATGTTAAGTTTTTTTTTAGTTTTCCACATATAGCACGGTAGGCAGAGTATACCTGGGAACCCAGTGTTAAGAGAGACCGTTCCCCACTTTGCCTCGAATTTTGGGCTTTGCTTGCTCAGTGGTGGAACTGGACGCCGCGTTTCACCTCGTTATAAGAGCATGAAAATTTCATATCCTCGAGTGAGAATCGAACTCATAGCCTGTCGACACAACTGGCCTAATTATTATAGGTAACTACCCTACCTTCAAAAACGTGAGAAGGTGAGACAAAGTGTGATAATAGATTCCGCCATGAACCTATAAGGTTAACTAAGATCAAAATGAAAGCTTCCCATATCATAATTTAAGTTATAATCTAGATATTAACAAAATTTCATTCATATCCTTTAATATTTTTAAGATTATAATGTTCCTGGTGTTTTCTTAATTAAAGTGGATAGATATAAGAAATTCGTTGCACTTTAGAATTTATGCTGTCAATAAAATTATGAGTATTTTTATCAATTCAGCCAGCACAACTACCGGCTGTAACAGATATAATATATTCAGTTTTAAAGTGACGGACGCGGGTAGTTGTTTTAACTCGTTACACTATTTGCATTGCAGATTTATGAATGGCGCTACATTTATTGAAATTGACATACTACTGTCCTGACACCTTAACACTGGTTTAGATTAAGTAAATATATCTTTTATTATCAGTTTCACGCTGTATCCCGCATATAGCAGGATAGGCAGAAGGAACCTAGACCGCTCCCCACTAACGCTGAATTATGAAGATATGTGTTCAGTGGCGCAACTCAACGCTGAGGTTTTTTAAACTATAACTAAGGTTGTTTTTTTTATTTTACAAACTTAAGAGATTGTGGGTTCAATTTCTACCTGAAGATATTTCATATTTTTATTTCCTCGCTGTGATAACGCCGCCAATTGACACGCGATGCCTCCTGAATTCGGAGGAAAGTGGACAACGAATACTTCCGAATTTCGTTTCGTAAGTTTCTCAACACTAGGTTCCCGTAATGGGATACTGTGTACGATAACATTTATTCTCTACATAAAGTTTCTATTTACTTTCCGTTATACTAGCTCACATAACTTAAATGTTAACAATTCAATCAATAATCGACGACAGCGTGATTATTATCGAAAATAATAAGACTGGAACAAAGTCCTCCAGAGGCCGAATACCGAGGTGGCAGAATTATGACACAAATAATTACCATTACGGGGATATTTATGTGTAAGCGAGCTTTGTTAGGCCATAGCCTAAAAATATTGCAGTTTTATCACTATTTGGTAGCAGTAGTTTTTTCATTATATTAACCCTAGTTTGGCAGATATAGAAGACAGACTTTCTTCATTTTTTATTTTTCAGCTTCACGCTGTATTCTGCGTCTTCTATTTATTGTAGGCAGAGGGTTTTGACACTAAGTTCCCTCTGTCTATATTTGCCATCGTAGCGTAAAGGTAAGTACATCCACAATAATCTGGTGCAACTGAAACATGACAGAATATATATGATAGCTTAATTTTTTTGTCAGATTCTTATTTTTTTAAATCTGCACATCTTCAATATAACTGTGAGAATTCACAATTCTTTTTAATATTTTAAAATTATGCTATCCTTATACAGGGTGAGTCATATTGAACTTTCCGATTTCAATAAGGTGTGTATTAAAAACAAAGCGACATGCAGTAAAAATTATTTTATTGTTTGAAAGCACATAACATGCAGTTTTAATTTAGTTGGTTTTAAAAATGATATCCTGTAAATGTCTACCTCCATTGACCACACACTGCTGAAGCCTTTCCCGGAAGTTGTCCATTACTCGTCGAGTCATATTCAGCGGAATAGCATTGATTTCTTCCGTGATTGCAGCCTTCAGTCTGTTTGTTGACAGTTCCGGCGAGGTGAAAATGTGCCTCATCACTGAAGATCAAAACAGCAGTGCGGGGGATCTGCTGAATGTCGCGGCATAAATTTGTTCGTGTGTCTAAGTCTCTAACTGTTAATTCTTGCACTACCTGAATCTTGTATGGGTGAAATTTAAGGTCTCTATGCAGTATTCTGCGGACACTACTGAAAGATAATCCTAGTGAAGCGGCATGTTTCCGAACAGAACGCCGAGGGGATTGTTGAATTGAAGCCCGCACTCTATCCACGTTTTCCGCTGACGTTGACGTCCTAATTCGGCCTTGTGGTCTTGTTTTTAATGCTGATGATGTTGCTCTAAAATTTGATACCCAATTTCTGATTGTTGGTCCAGTGGGAATGGGATCACGTCGACCAATAGCAAAATGTAAACGGAACGCACGCTGTGTTGTGATCACGGAGCCGCCATTTTTAATAAACTCTTCAACTACGAACGCACGATGTTGTCCCGACCAAGCCATTGCTCACACTAAAACTGCATGTCATGGCGCGTCTAATGACACCATCCCCACCCTTCTACTCCTTCCGTTCTTCGTGCAACGTCCTTCCAAAACCGGAAAGTTCAATATGACTCACCCTGTACTTTGAGAGAGTGTTCTTAAGTGGCACTTCCAAGTGACAGACTACGCTCCTGACTACACTCTAAGTAAAATCGAGTTCCCAACACCTATTATTATTTGCGTAATAGTTGGATAACGCAGCAAAAATGTTTCTTTTAACATCTCCTTTCTTCTTTTCTCCATTCAAGGGTGTCTGATAGAGATATCTCAGGGATAAGTTATCCGTACTTATTTTATCTGTTATTTAATATTTATGTATGTTTTTTCATGTGTGGTACAAAAAATTAATGATAAAAAATTGGATAATCAGGAAAAGTGTAGAGATTTATCACTACAATCCCAAACATTTTCCTTTTTTAAATTATTTAATGTTAGCCGTCATGTGGCAGAACTCAAAAATACGCAATAGCACAGAAATGACAAGGCTGAATATTGTTTATAATCCTATTGTAAAGTGTTTATTCGGCCTTACTATAATCTGTTAATAATCTTTTGCCGATAATCAGTATCTCAAAGCTAAAATCGTGAGAGCTTTAATATGTTAAGTATTTAGCTATACAAGATTGCTTTTATCTTTTATCTTTAACAACTATGTATTACCGAATTACGTAAATGCCTATGAACGCGCTAATAATGTCTTTTTTTAGTTTCACGCTCTATCCCGCACATAGCAAGGGAGAGGGAACTTGAGAACAGTGTTAAGACACTCCGTTCTCAATTAAATACTTAGTTAAATACGGAGATTAGCGGTTATAACGGAATAAACTCTTTAGCCTTAAATTTTTAGTATATAAATATAAATAAGCTTTATGTTTTAAAATAATACAAAATTAGTAGTTACTACTAGTTACTTTGGTTTGTTTCATTCCTATAACGATTTGTGCTAAATATAATAAAAAAGGTAATATTATACTAATTTCATAGTAATTACTATGTTCTGCGAAAATATCTAAAGTAACTGTCATATAAATTACTTTAAAGTACTTTAAAACGAATTCTAATTAGGTAATTATGTGACATAATGAGGTGTAGTGATGGCCGAATTTGCATAAAAGCTATTCTGTGTTCCGTAGGAATTTAAGTCTTTAATCGTTAATAAAATAATTTTGAAAGTGTTAAGTATTAACTAAGTTTGGACAAACAAGTTAAATGTCAAATTATTTAGGTAACCTCCACTCCTATATTTTAGTGACGTTTCTAGTTTGGGTTATTTTTCTATATCTTTAAAATGTAGGTATTATTTTGATTTTCAGGCTACATACCATATCGCAGGGTACGCAAAGAGAACCCAGTGTCAAGACACTCTGTTTTAAAGTAATCTATATAAGAAATACGTTATATTTTTTAACTGACGATTTGTTTATAGTTTATGTCTTTTTTGTCTTTATTCTAGGATCGGCTTCATGTTATTATTTTTGTTCTACTTTTTTTAGGGAATAAATGTTTTCTTCTTTTAAGGAATTGTCATTTTCTCTAAAGATTATACCATATAGAGAAGTTACCTACTACACATCCGATATCGGCCACAAGGTCCATAAAAATTATCTCTAATGAAGACCAATATCGAACTGGGAAGATAATATTTCATTTTCAAAGAAATGTTTTAAAATCTTAGTTAAAGATATTAGGCAAAGTATCACTTTTGATATACTGAGTTCGATGTACCATTTCTCCGGTCAAGGTCGCCTTAAGTAGTCTCATGACCCAGTCATGTTCCTGAATGGTGGCTGCGTGACACCTTCAACTAGCCACTTCCGTGTTTGTTTGATCCTTGTAGACTGTACAATGTATAGACCTACCATATTTTTATTTAGGGCGCTTTTATTATATCAACTATGCTATAAAAAAATAAGCCAATAAATCTAGTAAGCCAGTGAGTTGAGGCTGACTCTTGCTATAAAAAAGCATTTTTAACCTATCTATTTTTTATCTACATTAAGAACAACAAAAGAATTTGTTTTTGATCCTTAACGAACCTGATTGTAGGTTTGAAGTCAACTTGAAGAAGTTCTTTTGTAATAACAGACTAACATATATTTTAAGTTTTATGAAACGGTAAAAACAACTTCATGTTTCCCACATAGCCAGGAAAGCAGACGGAACCTAGTTTTGCAACGCTACGTTTCCCCTTCAAATTCAAGGCATTAGGTGCTTAGAGGTGGAACTCAATCCGTGCTTTGAAATCAAAACAATTTTGATGTAATCATTTCCCAGAATGGGGCTAGAGCCCCAGATAATTGTAGACAATTATTGTAAAATTTCAAATATTGTGATATTTTCGTTGGTCTATGGCAAATTGTCATAAGACAGGGTTGATTACTCTAGCGGGCGCCGGATCGATCAAGTTCCTACTCGATTCATATCGAGTTAGAAAGATTTTTTTTTCTTTTATTGACGACATTGACTATATTGTTTCATAATATTTAATTTTTTTTAAATATTTTAAGTAAAATACGAGTATAAACAAAAAGAGACTGATCTTTATTGAATGTTTATAACCTGTCCATACAAAAATATATTTTTTTATCGAATTAAAGTATTTTTTTAGTAATTTGTGTAATAAAAAAAATTAAAAAGAAAAAGAAAAAAAATGTATATTTTGTGAAATTTGCCGTATTGAGTTGTGGGTTTCAATTTCCACCCGGAGGAATGATTTATTTTCATTTTCTTTTTGGGATATTTGTTATCAAAAGCGCAGCGTTTAGTTTTGGCACTCAACAGGCAATGTCTCGATAATCGATAAATAAAAGCTTCCCGCATAGTCTCCGGAAGGAACAATTATAGGTGAGAAACTAATTTTTTTTAGCGTAATACAAAATAAACCTCCCCTAAATCCTCTAAACAACAACAGGTAAAACCAAGTAAAAAAACCAGCACTTATAACTCTTATGAAGAAGTGCAAATTGAATCTTCGCCTCTATCATTACCGGTAGCTGTTAATAAATGTTCCAGAAAACACATGAGCCTATAAAAGGTATGAAAGCGATTACGTGAGACAAGTGTGACAATTTATTTATGACATTTTACCGTCAAGCACAGTGGTCATTATCACCTACTGAGAAAGAGGTAGCGGATTTGACATACTTGATAAAATTATAATACTTAATTGGATTTTTTTAAGTATTATCCTGTATCTTGCATATATCAGTGTTCAGATTTGATGTGAAGATATATAATATTCAAGTTATTGCAAATTTGAGTGGCAGAACTCAACACTGCGTTTTATCTTGTTAACAAAGCGAGGAAATTAAAAAAATTCACTCTTCCGATTAGGGATCGAACCCACAACCTTCGCGGTAATGGTCGCACATCTGTGTCTACGCGCCAATTTTCGTGCTGGATAGTCTGTATATCGAGGAAGCCCTATAAACTATATTATAGAATACGTCAATCGTTTCCATGTAACCCTGCAGCCAGAGTTACTTCAAGCACTTGGAGTAGGTATATCAACAGTGTCTTTTTATGTCTGTTCATGGAGTTGGATCCTCCAGACTCCCAAGGAAGTGATGGCTGGGTGTCACGATGCTGAACATGATAAGCATTGACTAACTACTAAAAACGTCAAAGATCGCGTAAATAGCTCGATTAATGCCAAATAAATGAAGAAGAAGATAATTACAAGAACATTTGTACTAACCGGTAATGGTATCTACGGCCCTTATCTTAGCTATAGGCATAGTTTCAAAGTCAAACAGGTGCAAATTTAATTCGAGCTCCGTGTTGGAGAAAAAGTAATTGTATTTTATGACGTTATCGCCGCAATAATTTCTAGTTTCAAAGTAAGCTGGAGGGTCTCGTCGGCACAGAACACGGCACTGTAGAAGAGGCTTTATTTAACTTGTATGAGCAGAGAATTTAATATTTTTTTAACTGACTTCTGTAAAGGGTGGTATCAATTTGATTGTATTTCTTTTTATATTTGTTCCCTTAGGACTTCTGACTGGGTGAATCGATTTTGATGATTCTTTTTTTTATTTTAAAACGGGTGCTTCCCGTGTAGTTACTATTTAATTTGGTCCACTTCTGGCAATATTGAAAATATAGAAAATCACATAAGTCTTAAATTTACACTGCATCGCCCAATTTTCAAGCACTTTATCTTTTTATCAAAGGAAGCAAATGAAAATAATTTAATCCCCGAAATGAGAATCAAACTCACAACTAATATAACTTTAAGCATTTTAAGAATGTTAAGTAATATATTTTACACGTTATTTATAACGTGTATTTTGTTGTTTAGGAATAGAAAAAAAACATCATTTAATGTGTAGGGATATTCATAGATTAAAGGTTTTACGACTATAACAACCGTATATAAGAATTATGTAAATGTCAACCATGAAGTTTATTACATTGTGCGATCGTTAATAATTGTCATTTTCTTATAGTTAATTAATTTACATAATAATAGCAGTCTACGTATAAGGAAAAATCTAATTACGTCATGCCATTTCTGATTACTCGCTATTCTATGCTCCTAACTAAATAAGGCTTGTAGAGAGGTGATGGATGGCTCGAGCTAAGTAATATTTCATTTAACTTGTATTAAGCTTCCTGTAAGCTTAGTTAATGATTTTTTAACACGTAGAACGTCGTAGCAGTGCAGTTTGTAATTATTTGGTAATATATGACGGTATTGGGTTCGATTTTTTTTGCAAGGGAGTAATTAGATTTTTTCGTTTTTTTATTTGGTTTGATGCCAAGTGGCGAGGGAATTACTTAATTGCTTTCTATTCACTGCCTCTTAACTTTCCATTTTTGAGTTATTTGTTTATTGGCGGAACTCAACGCCGCTTTTATTTAACGGAGCAGGGAAACGGAACGAACGAAACGGAAAATGAGAGGAATTTAAACATAATCATGCCTCCGAATAGGGAGCGAACCCACAATGTTTACACTCATATGCTTTCCCACAGCCCCACAACAGCATTAATTGAAAAATTAGCATTTATTATCTCTATGGACTTCTTTCTTCTTTTTGGGCGAATAAGACAGAAATTAATTAAAAATAATATTTCATGTTTCACTTCCCGCCTATCATAGACATAGCATGTTGAGTGCTAAACCTTAAAGCTTGCGACGATCTATTTCAGTACCTACACTACGAACAAACAATAAAGAAAATCTAAATTCAGTTTTTTATACATATATCTAATTAAATCTAAGACTAAACGCTAATAATTACTGTAACGATTCCCGTATAACATCTTTATTCATCAACTCCAACAAGGAAGCCTTGTGAATAATGTTTTTGCGTGTCGACAACTTTGAAACGATTTTATATGAATAATATAACTAATTATGTATACAGCATTCATTGTATTAATTTATTTTTCCTCTGTACTTAATTGCCTTAATAAATTAATTGGTTTTTGTAGCCTTTTCAGTTTTCTAGCGAGTGCTGGTTATAATTAGGTTAATTATTAATTTATGGAATAGGAAACAGACGTTAGAGCTTAAGAAATATATTAATAATAATAATAAGCTTAAGAAATATATATATTGGTTTTGAGCTGTTTTGAGATTAGAGTGCACGCACGGACAGACAAATCTATATTTCTTGTCTAGAATACATTTAACTAGCACCGTTACAACTGAAAATTATATCAAACAAAAAAAAACACTATACACTATTCCAATAAAACTATGAAGACTTTAAAACATAAATATAATAAAAGAATAAAACAGGCATTTCTTTGAACCTTCTCGTTTATAGCGTGAAATAAGTGAAGACGCGTGAAATGGTTATGTTTATAGCAAGTATCGACAGCGTTATTCTATTAGCTGTGGAGCTCGAATGGACCGTTTGACCTTAGCGGAGCGTGGAATAGTACTTACGAATGATTCTACTATGGTATTGGGTTCATACTCTAGATTTCTTGACTGTGTTGTTTTTTAATGGTTCGCGATGTATCCCGCATTTAGCAGGGTAGGCAGTGTTACACTGTCAGTTCCGCATTTACGTTTTTATTAAATTTCACATATTTTCCTTTTTTTCAGGTTATAACAACTACTCTCACTGCAGATTAATATTAATATTATGCTTTTATTGCGTTGAATATATACACAAAAAGACAGTAAAACATATTTTCTTTACATTTACTTTTACAGAACTTTTACAGCATAGACATAGAGATACAACGTGCTAAAATTGAATTCACAAAATTAAAATAAATGAATAAAATTACATCAATGGCATAATAAAATACATATAGATGACTATATAACTGCTATCCTTTAACATTATATGTAAATTACGTGCTAGAGGGCGAAACTTAACGCCGTATTCTGTCAAACCGTGTAAATTTATCAAAAAGGAAGAAATATTTTTAAAATATTTTACTGATATTGTATTAGTATGTAAAAAAAGCTTTTAGTAAAAGTCGACAATGTGGCGACGCACTACAAAGTTGGCACATAGCACAGCGCTGCTTGTGTGTGGTCTCTATACGATGCTCCAGATGGATCGCGGACATTCATTTTACGGACTTGAAAAATATATAATTTATAGTCTATTACCTCCATACTAGTATATGGTATGGTAATAATACTAATGTATTTCTTATTCTTCTCAGTTGTGGCCTTATGTACGTTTTTATAATGTTTAGAAACATAAAAATATGACCATATAATATTCCAATAAAAAGTACAATTAAATAGTTAGCGCGCAAATTGGCCAATAAGCCTTAATTGAGATATTGAGTTGAATGCGTTAAGATCAGAATCTCGCTTACATCGTTACGCCCGAGTACATTCGAGTGTAAATCAAATTAAGTTATTTTCTTTAGCTTCACGCAAAATTCTGCACATAGTAGGGTAGGCAGAGGGAACCTGGGAATCTAGTGTTAAGATAATTCATTTTTATTTCCTCGACTGGGAATGGAAGCCACACTATGTTTTACAGTCGCACGTTTGTTGTCACGACTGCCCTCCAGGATTTTGGCATTGGTATGACAGATTGGCCTTGGCAAGCGGCATTGTTTCGCCATTCAAAACACAATGTCTCAAAAATTTGGCAGAATATGTCTTAACACTAGGTTTCCTCTGCCTACTCTGTTTATTATTTATTGGAGGAATACAGTGTAAGCAAAAAAAAATGTAACACCGTTCAATATAATAAATACGATTAGATCAAGGAGATAATCCATAAAATTTTATAGTCAAGGAATCTTAATTTATAGAAGAATTATTTTAACAATTTCATAGAAACAACATAAAAAATTAAAAAAAAACCCATAAAAACTTAAAAACTATTTAGTAAAACTTTTCTCCATGCCGGTATAGCGTACGGGCGGCACTCCCCGATGCGTATCTCAGATACGAATCGATACAAAGAAGCAAATTAGCTGTTCACGATTTATGCATTTGACAGAGTACCTGCCTGCAGTATAAAATGGACCATATGTTGCAAATGTATGGAAATATAAATGTAATGTAACGACAATTTAGTTGCAACGGATTTTGATAACGACCACTGTCGTTTAATTAACGTGGTTGAATTAGTTCTTGTATAAGATATTTAGTACATTTATAATATTGTAAGGTATTTTTGTTTGTGTGGATACTTAAAGCGTAGTTTGTGGTTGAGGTGCAGGTCTTAAAGTGAGCTGGATATAGAAAATGAAAAAAGTTAAAGAAATGACTTACTAGTTTCTCTCTGCCTACAGAAACTAAGTCGATATATTGTTTCGAAATAATTTCTTTCTCTTTCTAAATTTTATTTTTAGCTGATAAATAAATCGAATAACCCTAAAGAAATCGTTATATACAATACGTTAATACTTTTTTGTTTAATTTCACGCCATATCTCACTCAAAGTATGATAGGCAGAGGGATCTTAGTGTAACACTCACACTATTCGGAATCGAACCCGCAACTGTCGCGTTCACAGTCAGTCGGTGCGCCAAGACGGTCCCTACTAGTATTACGTTATTACCTAAATGGCATAAGTAAGAACTAGGCATAAATTTATAATTCCCATTTAATTTGCAGTAACTCGATATCAACCAGCTATCAAGGCAACTTATTACGTTCGTGTTGAAATATTGTCTAGTTCGTGTAATGGTGGGTCACGCTCCAATTCGTCTCATTAGCGGAGCAGATCTACGGTAGGTAGGTAGCTAGGTAGAGGGTAGGCAGGTAGGTAGGAAGGGAGGTAGGTAGGTAGGAAGGTAGGTAGGTAGTAAGTACTAATGGTTATATTATGCAACTAGTGGCTAATTTAACATACAAATTGTACTTTATAATTATACTAGCGGCCCGCTCGCGGTTTCACTCGCGTGAACTATCTTATTATTAATTTCTATCTCCATGACTACGTCCTAGTGACGTCTATGCAAAATTTGACACTCCTAGCATTTGTAGTAACGAAGTTTCATACAAACTTTCAACCCCAAAAACAACCCCTTAGAAGTCGAATGTTACAAATTCCCGTCTTAGCGAGCACCTATATCCTATAAGTAACTCCTATGCAAAATTTCAGATTCCTAGCACATATAGTTTCTGAGATTTCGTGATGAGTGAGTGACCTTTCGATTTTATATATATAGATTGCATGGTCGTTTGAAGATGTGTTTGTTGTAAATCAAGTTAATGTTTAATTTTATCTTGCGGGAAGATCTTGGCGCGAGGAGTTAGTTTTGATTGTAAACGTTGGTTCTGGGTTCTATTCTGACTCAGGGTATGATTATGTTTAAATCATTTAATTTCTACCAAGAGTAGACAAAGTGTGGCTTAATGCCGAGCGAGAAATTTTCGGGCATTACGTGTTGAATGACGGAGCCTGACTTTCACCACCAGAAAGAGTAAATGAAAATATTGTATACAAAATCATTCTCTGAATTCATTCATTTCTCTTCCTTTTCTCCTGGCATTAATCCCGGCTATTGCCAGGGTCTGCCTTCCTACTCAACCTACTTCACGGTTCCATAAAGAGCTGAAGTATCTCTTTCTGAAGAAAAATGGCCAAATCATCGCAAGGTGTTTAAAACACAGATCGAAATAGATATCTTTATATAGATATCTTTATCTAAAGTTTATCTAATCTGTACAAGTACTCGCCGGTCGTGAGTACTGAGTAGAGTCGTCTAAAAGTCGACGTGCATTTAATATGACAGCCATTTAACAAGTCAAGCCGTTAGATAGTAGCGCCTTATTAACTTTACGCTAATAGGCATTGGTTAAGGCCTGTTGTTAAGGTTCTGGGTTCGATTCATACTTAAAGAATTAATATTTTTATTTTTGTGGAGGAGGAGTGTCTTAACCCTAGGTTCCCTTTGCCCGCCTTGCGGAGATACAGCGTGAAGCTGAAAAAATATTCGTTAATTTAGTTCGTTAACGCTGTCGTGACATAATTCAGATGAGTCTTATTGTTAGCAAATGTATCCAGCCTAACCTACATGGATCCAGCCTTAATAAATTTTCCATTTTATTATTCGTACCTTTCTTTTTCTTCGTAAAAATGTAACTTAATTTAACTTAATATTCTTCATACGTTGTAAGAATTACTATGAGTATAAAAATAACACTAATCAACGTATCTAATTATGAGAACAGAAACACTTAATTATTAAATACCTAAATGGTCTTAATTAGTCAAAAATTTCACGAAATTACCCTTTAAAGTTAATGTTTGAGCACTTGAAGATATTAATTAATCACGAGCTTATTCGGAGGTAAAGGTCTTAAATGTTTCATGGCTATACTAGTCGTCGCCCATAGCTTTGCTTGCATGGACTGTAAAACGTCAAACGAAATGTACAATTTAAGATAGTAGATATTTTGAGATATTCTCTTTTAATGCTCCCCTACACTCCACCACCTACTCACATGCCAAATTTCAATTTTCTAAGTCCTGTCTTCCAGTCTAGTTCTTTCATCTGTGCATTGTCTATCAGCCACTGGGTAACGGAAGAGTTTTATATACTGGCTATACAGATTACATATAATGCGATTTTTAAAGTTATACAATAAAATTTTCTTTTTTAATACCAAATTTTTATTTTCTACGGAAAAAAAATATAAATAAAAATGATATACATTGTAATTAATTATAATATATTTTTCAACACTGTAGAGTCAAAATAGTTTCTCTAAATATGTTATCATGCCTATTCAAATCGAACTCACTACCTTCGCCACACGAAACAATGCTATAAACAGATTTTACAAAGACAACTTCTTAGAATAACAGTACAAATCGATCGCATCAAAGGGCGATGTAATGACAAGCGTTGACAGATAGACATTTAAAATTATTCGATGATGTACGGAGCTTTCGACAGTGTCAATGTTCTTAATATAGGTTGTATTTTTATGTACGATGAATTCCCACCTCGCAGGGTAGGCGGAGGAAACATGGGAACCTAGTCTTAAGACACTCTATCCCTTGTGGGTGCTTGTGGGTTCCCACTCAATTTTTTTTGTTTTGATAACAAGACGAAGCGCAGCAGACTATATTATCTCAAAAATTCTGGAGTAAGTAATGAACGGAGTGTCTTAACATCAAATTCCCTCTGCCTACCCGGCATCATAAAGAAAACGAATAAAAACAAAGAAATAAAACCATAAAACGAAAAAATGGAAGCCATAGTAAATAAAATAGAAGGTAACATGACAGTGTGTAGGTACTGGCGTTGCGCACGCGCCGACCACCGGGGGCGATTGATACAAAAACAAATTCGCCGGCGACCACACAACTCACTTTAAAAATGGCTTAAGCCGTTTATATATGAAACCGTGTTATAGAATTTTGCAGACTATTTTTAGATTATAATAACTCTTAAGAATATAAATAATGATTATTAAAGATTATAGGTGAAAATTAAATATTGAATAACATTAATATTGGTATGAAGACGTCGTGTTACAGCACATAGTTTGCCTGTGAACGCGATGGTTGTTGGTTCGATTCTCTTTCGCCGCTCGGGCTAGGTAGGGCACAGGCTTGAGCTTCACCACTCAATTCGACATCGTATTGTCTTAACACTAAATGGAGGAATCGAATCCACATCCAATCCCAGTATCAAACGTTGCGATTGCGCCACAATAACCTCGTTTGATAATTTGGATTACATTCATAGTCCAAACAAGACTGAACCCGCAATACATCGAAGTTTATTAGCATTGTTGATAATATACACTTAGATTTTATAGTCTCATTCTATGAAGATTTAACGACTGTTTTCATACAGTTAATAATTTTAATGACAGCTATCGTAAAACAAGATAGTAAATAATAAAGAAATTATAACCGTTTACAAAGAAAGTCAAAATAGATATTGACAATGAAACAATGTCAAGCACCGACTCTATTAAGTTGTTTTGAACGTCGAGAGAAATGTGTCTCTACAAAAATGTATGTACAGCTCGATCACAATATACTGATTGAACTAACTTTTATTATAAGGGAATAAAGTTGAAAATTGAATTTGTTTTATTGTTGAACGGCAAAATAATGTTAGCTTTAAGACAGCCTGCGTGAAAATGAACAAAAGTATTAAGCGCAATTTGCTCCAATCAAAAGGCGTTTGGAGATCTTGACCTTAGATCTATATAGAAAACGGTGTTTGTTAAAATAGCATGTGTTATTCTAACAAACAAGGTGTGTGAAATATATTTTAAGTATGTAATGTCTAAATATAATGTCTAATAACGTGAAATAACTGTCGTTGCTTGCAAATAGCTTTCTCTATGATTAGGTTATAATTTAAAAGATGACTTCAAGTAAAATTCAAACTCTCAGCCATGGCCTACAATCACATACACGCCACCATGTCACAATGGTGTCAACAAGTTGTAAGTTTCAATGTAAACTAACTTGACTAACTATCGTATAAATATACAATTAATATTATTCTTCGAAAAGGTCAGCAATAGGTACCTACCTGTACTACCTCTAGGTACCAAACAGATGGCTATCTCACTAAAGAATCAAATACCAATCTTGCCATGTAAAATATAATTCTACATAGAAATTATGCTCCGCATTAATTCTTGGATCACGTCGGCCTCTTTGATGGACAAGTGCGGACAATATATTTACAATATGCTATAATTGATGCTGACTACTATATGAGAATCTACGCAATCTTCAAGCTTTTGTTTTGCTTTAACCAAACATTCTCTTCTGCTTTATAATATTAATATTACATAGAAGTATAGATATTAACAATACAGATTCAAAGAAACCCAAAATCAGGTCAAACCATCATTGCATTTAAAAATGATTTATTTCAATCCAATGTTTTATGCTAAATTGTTCTTAAAATCCCTCATGACATTTACAACTCGCGTAATTAAGAGAAGAGCGGCGTCACTACAAAGAGAGTAAATTGATGATACACCATTTCATCTGTCAAAGCGAAGTGTGTGCGACGATTAGTGAAACAGTAGGTTGAATAATTGGAGAGTGACAGGAGTGACACAGCTCTTTTTTATTAATACTTTTTTTGTTTTATGTAAAATATATTTTTTAATACTTTCCAAAATTGTCGGATTTTCGTCTGTTTTCTGTTGAGTCTAAATGTTTTTGGTAGCTAGCTTAATTTTTTTTAAAACATGAAGTAAATAAAATGTTTTCTTTTATATTTTGTACTCATTTGAAAATTTATAAGCAAATAACTATTTATAAAATATTTATTTTTAAATTCTCATCGCCTACACCTTAAAAAAAGTCATTCGAACCACCATAAATAACTGTAAACAAAAAAAATGTAGCTACATCCTATTCCATAAAAAGTGAACATCCTTAACGTCACTTTAGTGATAATATAAATTAAATTAACAATTTATTATTTACTTTACTTTTGTAAGTAATAAACGAGTATTGTGTTAAGAATAACATATAGCACTTGATGCTAAATCGAGATTTATGATCATTGATGTATTGAGTGCCGTCAATGACAGAAACGATGGCTCGTAAAATTGTTATAAGCATCTCATTGGCGCCACGTGGAAGTACCTTGCTAATTCCACGCCTTTTGACTGCTCAGGATGACTGTGGGAGGTATCTGGAACAAATGTAATGAATAATTAAATTATTTTTCAGTTCAAATGTCTGATTATATTAAAAAAAAGTTAATTAATAGATATAATGGGTATAGGTTTTGTGGCAAATCAATTTCAAATACGTACAGTTTATATCGTACACTATGCAGTTGCAAAATAATTGATAATATAAATCGGGTTCTAATCTTGATCAATTTAGTAAAATTATTGCATTGAATTACCTTTATAATGAACTATAATAAATATATCTCTAAATAAGAAGATTCTGGAAGAACTAGAATTTATGGCCTATATTAAAAAAAAATGTACCCTCGTAAAAAACTAGTACGTGACCGACAAGTAAATCATGATAACTAACACTTTGCTAATTGTCAAAACGTTGTGTTACAATTTCATAGGATCACATTTCAACTGAACTTATGCAGTTAATTGGATAAACTGATGTGTGAAACGTTTTGTTAAATTTATTATAGCATTGTTACGGACATAATCTGTTAACTCGCGACGTGACCGAATCTTAGATGGAGCTTGGTACAAAGAGAACCGCTGTTGCTGTCGGACTGTCACTTATTAGCACTGTTTCTGTAAATTAAATGTAATATAGTCAATGATACTGTGTTATTTTCTTGATTGATCTTAGTAAAAGGAACGCTACTATATTATTTAATATTTATTATTGATATATAAAACAAATTAACCTTAATAACTAGTATAATTTGCAATGCAAATAAAAAAAACTACTGCCACCTTTTACGCATAATCTAAGTCTAATCCCACCTTATGGAGTCACACCTACTATACATCAACCAATCCTAGAAGCTACAATCTATATTATTACTTATTAATAATTGATATGTATAAATAAACTAGACGCATAATTTTAATAACTTCCTCTTAGCAAGTATCATACTTACATTAACTTACAATATAATACCACGGCGGTCCATATATCGTTTTAAATGATAAATTAAACTTACATAACTGACAACTGCTACAAACAACGCAGCGGGAATCTCACCGCATTAATCTCTCTGAAATGAACTCTACATTCGATCATAAACATTATTGTAATGTAAAAATTGACGATTTTACTTATTTCCATTGCCACCGACAATGGAAATTCTTCTCTATTCTATAGTAGTTAGAGTTGAAATCTTGTTATATAAAGAAGTGGTTTAATGTTTGAAATAATTTTACAGTGTATCAGGTACCATCCAGACGTGAAAAGTGCATTATAAATACTTACAGTAATTGCATTTAAGCGAATGTTAAGAGCAATACATGCGTAAATCCTTTGAAGAGCTAAAGCTAAATCATTATTTCTTGTTTCATATATTTATTGGGAACGGTAGCATTATTTAGAATGGAGATAGCGGGTTTGATGTATAAGAAATGCAAATTATTTTTTATAAACTAGTCACAGCGCTATTAACGATAATATATTTACATTTGTACCTTTAGCTTTTTATAATATTAAAAAACATGTGTATCAATTCAAATTATAGACTAATTCTATATCTAATTTAATTTCGTTAAATCCATACATAAGCATATTTTTTAAGTAATGTAATAACCAACATTGAAAACGTCAAATAAAAATAAATTTGGACATTTCATTTTGTCACGAAGTGTAATCGTTATAACATAAAAACTTTTAAATATTAGTAATTTATATATAAATAACTTCTATGAATTAACAATTCTAGTACTAAAATAACCATTATCAATAATATATTTGATTAAAATAATTTCCTCAATTCATATTTATTATGTGCAAGGGACCAGTGAAACGATAATGAGCTTGACACGTGAACCCTCGAAACCGCATATTCTACATTAAATTTATCGTTTGTATCTCGCTACTGGAGGTATTTCATTGAATTTATTATACATTTGGCATTACAGTGTTAGGAAATTATAAGAGAAATTCCATGTTGAGATCGGTGGAAGTATCTCACTATATGAGCGATGGTTTAGGTTCGATACTAGATCGCGTTTTCAAAACAGATATTTTAGTATTCTGGGTCTATTTAGATAAAACTCAACACACAATCAAGAAAATCGGCGGAGAGTGGTGAACGGGGAGTGTCGTAATGGGAACGAAGTGTCTAACACTAGGTTAATAGGTTCTGTATGTCTACCCGGGTATGATCGGGATACAGACATACGGGAAACTAAAAAAGAAGGAGGCGTTAATTTTTGCTGCTTTAATTTACTTCTATTTTATTATCTCAGTATATTAATATTTAACGATGGCGAGAACTACTTTTATTACTCTTTCTCGGTTATTTTTATATGAAATCTCTTTAAAATTTGAAATTAAGCGCTTTTAAATTTTAAAAAATATGACATGCTACCATGGCATGCCACAAGCGTGTGGCAGTCGTGGAAATCAATTATTATTTATGAGTATTTTAATTAAACAGCTCTGCTTACTGCTGCTATTTGCTGGACAACTTGAAGCTGAAAAATATGATGTCTCAGAAATAAAAGATATAGAAATCGAGTCCATGATCGCGTTCTTTTAGATTCCATTTTAATAACAAACGTGTCATAGGATGTAACACCTTACAATTTAATCTTTAACACCCAAAATATATTTTGAACCAAATACCCGAGAGTACCATCAGATAGCTCTCATTATTATCTACTTTACATATAAAAAGCCCCAGCTACACCCAGTCCCACCCAATCGAAAGTTCAAACTAGGACATTAGGCAATCTAATTAG